>CABFOV010006085.1:18898-37300 GCA_902141375.1 Timema poppense | reverse complement strand
ACGTATTGGAAGAAAAGTATCGATACTGTATTCAATAAACGTATCGGAAGAAAAGTATCGATACTGTATTCAATAAACGTATCGGAAGAAAAGTATCGATACTGTATTCAATATAAACGTATCGAAAGAAAAGTATCGATACTGTATTCAATAAACGTATTGGAAGAAAAGTATCGATACTGTATTAAATAAACGTATCGGAAGAAAAGTATCGATACTGTATTCAATAAACGTATCGGAAGAAAAGTATCGATACTGTATTCAATAAACGTATCGAAAGAAAAGTATCGATACTGTATTCAATAAACGTATCGGAAGAAAAGTATCGATACTGTACTCAGTAAACGTATCCGAAGAAAAATATCTATACTGTGCTCAGTAAACGTATTGGAATAAAGATATCGATACCGTACTAATATCGAAATAACAGTATCGATAACAGTAAGTACTGGTATCGACCCTTTAATCTGGAAAATGTTCTTTTTTTAATCTAGTAATATTAATTTTATCTTTTGCTTCATAAATGTATTTTCAGTTAACCTTGTTACCACTCTCCGCGTCAGATATCAGTCTGAACGAAGATGAAAGAACCGCTATGAATTATGATGAGCTAACAGAGATTGAATGCTAGAGTTTCTTTTTGCTTGTCACGCAGAAAACGAGTGAGAATTGCAAAATATGGTCATTTGTTCTTCCTCCACAGTCCACCCTATTAAAAACCTAGCCCTCAGCATGAGTGAAGATAACAATTTTTTTTGTCTCTTTCGATACCGATCCGATACCGTGGTGTGAGTACTAATATCAGTAAAAGTATTGAGGAAAAAAATACTAGTATCAAAAGGAAAATATCATTATTAGTAAGGTATTGATATTTTTTTCACATCTTTATTTCGCTGTACTTCTTGACAGGCCAAGTCCTTGGTCACTGAGGAACGCTAGTTTCAGTTTTCTGTGATAACATAATCAAATTGTTCGTTGTAAAGGGGCAAGGGTCCAAACACAATAGTTCAGTTACTAGCAATCCCTCATCCCCACCCCAAACCCATACGGCCGCTACCGGAACCTAGTTTCGGGAAAGCTTGTTTATTTGGCACTAAAAAGTAATTTTTGTTTGTTCCCTAGTCAAACATATTTTGTGTTGAACTGTTTTTAGAAATGTCTGCTTGATAGCGATGTTGTCAATTGACGAACAAGAATGAAGTTATAACAGTGGCTGATAGATGTCAGAACACTTAGAAGTAAAGTCCAAGCTAAGCGTCATATTACGTCAGTACTGCTTTGGCGCAATGTTAAAAACGTACCAGTACGTCCGTACGTGCGAACAAAGTCACCACACGACGTATCTATACGCCCGTACTGCTCAAAGAGTTAAATATTTTGTTTAAAATTAATTTATTGATTATGTGTGATATAAAAAATAACACCATTTGCTTGTTTTGGGGGTAGAAACTCATTTATGGGTATTTCGATGATGACTGAATTTTCAAAAACCTGAAATAATTTACAAATTGCTATAACAGTTTTGTTCCAAATGGGTATCTTATGAATGTTTGATATAATTATTATAATTATTAACACTATATAGTGGTTTATGGGGTAAAAATTAGTCTATAGTAGTTAACAAATAACTGATTTAAAAAAAATGTGAACATGAGAGAGTGAAACACGTTGATTTAATTTGCTTTGAATTCAATTATGCGACTTTTTTGACTGGCTATTAGGTCTTAAATTTATTGTTTTAGGTGATTTTAAATCTAATATAATAATCAATCATAATGATTTTATTACAAACTTCATGGAGGGATGGAGTTTGAAACCTGGATCAAAGAGTAATGAACTTACAACAAACCAAGATACACATATCAGCGTCATCTTTAATAACGCTTCAAGTCTGAACTGTGGTGTCTAAGAAAGTTACTTTTCTGATAATGAACATATTCTTTTGTCAACTTGAATCATAAATTACTACCTTTAAATAGAAGAACTACCAGACATAACCTGGATGTAGACACAAAAAGTTACTACTCCCTTAAAATAGTAGTAATACATATTTCCTTGGTGTAGATCAACTAGTTCATGACTTGAAGTAGTAGAAATATTTATGGCCTTTAGTCCAATAGTTACTGTCTTGAATAGTTATATTTACTTACTGAATATTCTATTTAATATATTATTTTCTGAATATTCTATTTTATTTACTTACTTGAATAGTTCTATTTACTTGAATTATTATTATTAATATTATTATTATTATTATTATTATTATTAGCACCGCGTCTTACTACCCGTTCGGGTTATACGCACTTACGCTAATGTGTAATGGTAGGGTGATTGTGAGATGAAATGAAGGACATACAGTTTAACGTGGAATCCGAACCACGATGGAGGCCTGGCATTCCTCACATTTACCAGATGTCTTGTCAGAGGTGAAGGAAGGGTTTGGTAATCAGATAAATCTGTGCCGGGACCGAGGATCGAACCCCGGCCGCCAGCACAGAAGTCTGACACCTTACCCCTAGACCACCAGGTCACCTTGAAGTAAATCAAATAGGTTTTTAACATCACGTCTTATAATTCGTTTTGGTTATACGCTCAAGTACTTATTACGTTAATAATGTTTGGATTAGTAAGGTTACTTTTATAGGATGTGTACCCTCATTTGCTTGGAGGTAGAGTGGAAAACTATTTAGGGAAAATCACCTTTAGTACACCTGGCCGAGTTTCTAACCTTAATCTCTCCATCATGAGTAGGCTAATCTACTGTGAGATTAGCGCGTTAGACCAGGCAACGATTAAAGCGGGCATCCAATAGACACTTTATTGAATTAGTTCTATCAGTTACTGTCCTGAAATAGTTTGCTATCTATTTCCTTATAGTAGTTCCAATAATTGCTGTCTTGAAATATTTCTACCAGTAATTACCTTGAGGGGGAACTGATAGTTACTATATTAAAGTAGTTCTACTGTTATTTACTGGAATTACTTTACACACAATAATTATCATCTTGAAATAGTTCTATTGATTGACTTAAAGTAGTTCTAAGAGTTAGTCTCTTAAAGTAGTTCTGAAAATTATTGACTTGAAGTATATCCAAAAGTTACTGTCTTGGAGTAGGTAGTTTTGCTAGTCACTTCATTGAAATAGTTATGTTAGCTATTGGCCTGACATTTTTTTACTAGATATTGTCTTGTAGTATATCCAATATCTATGGTCTTGGGGTAGTTCTTCGAGACGTTTTATCAAGGCATTTCCACTTGTTATACTATTTCTTTTGCTACAAGCTATCTACTTCTTCTAGATATTACCCTCCATCCTGCATCTTTTTCTTTCATCCTTCTACAGTTCTAAAAACTGTTTACTTTCTGAAACTGAAATACCTAATTCAAAACACATATTTGTGTAGCAATCTTAAATTATTATTAAAGGTTTGTTACTAACCGTTTAAGAGTTTAATTAATATTTGTGGCCTAAGTAGCGTGTGATGAGTTATAAAAGGCAACTTAGCTGTGTTTGAAATCTACTCAATATATCATTTCTGTACTTAGAAAAGAATGCTCGCAACAATAAGTGTCAAGCACATGATAAATGGAACTTTTTTTTTTAATCTTTCCAGGTCTTTGGGTCCTGTACAAAGAACGATATTTTAAAAAGTCGGACGAGAATAGAAATGATGAAGTGTATTCTGAGTTTGAAAGAGGACACCTCCCGTTAATTTCTCCATATATTATTTAATATATTTATGGAACAATGCCAAGAATGTCATAGGTACTATAACAAAAATAGCTTAGGTTAATGATAGTAAAACCCCGTATACGGCAGTTACTGAAGTAACTAAGACTACATTAATACATGTACCGATAAAGTAATGTTATATTCAGCTTTCACGTTTGATAGGTAGTATCAATACATTATAAATTAACACTAATAAGATAGTGACAAGTTTTTTTGCCATGAGCGCTTACACATTTATTTAGGATGGGGCACACTCAAATAATTAATACTATAGAGATGTACTGTATCTAACTTATTAATATTATTACTATTATTTATTATTATTATTAATATTATTAATTCACGAGGTGGAGAATAAGGCAACAACAAAGCTTTACTACGCCAACTATTCTTTGTTAAAGTGAAGGTGATGTTGGTTTTCACTTATAATCTCACCCACCCCATGGATTTCTAGGAGCGAGTGATAAAAAGCCTATACATTTTACTGGATTGGTACTTTCACATATCATCTAAGGTTATTTTTTTACATACTACAATCGACATGAGGCTTTACTTCCCCTCCAAATAAAGTTGTGCTACAGATTTTTATCAATAATAATATAATAATATTTAGCACTGCGTCTTACTACCCGCTCGGGTTATACGCTTTAAGTACTAATTTACGCTAATGGATTAGGAATTGGGAAGGTTGAATTAGAGGAAGTGAACCCGCATTTGCGTGGAGGGAAAGTGGAAAACCATTTGAGGAAAAACCACCCCCAGTTCACCCGACGGAGATTCGAACCTCGATCTCCCCGTCCTCAGAAGTCGAGCTCAACACGACCAGCGCGTTAGCCAACTACGCCACCGAGGTGGTTCAGATTTTTATCGCTCGGTAAAAATCCATCGACTTCAGCTGAGTTTGAACCCGCACTCATAGAATCGTGAAGCAAGCATTTTACCCCAAGATCTCCGAGGTCAACAATCAAAATATTGGCATATTGTAAAGTGGTATATACACTTATTTATAAAACAGACAGTTTGTATATGGTATATCTTTGGGGAAAGTACCATCTTCATAAAATATTCCTAGATCATACATATGTTCTTTTATTCTCACGTGATGTCTGTCATCGGATATTTTGGGTTAGAATCCCAGTCGGATCAAGGTAGGCCTTATCGTTCTTAATACGCTTGTATTACTTATTCGTGGGCGCTTAACTTTATTGTTTTGTATTCGGGTCCCAAGTTGTTTTGAGGTTCTTGTTGCATATCAATGAATATTTGTACACATTTAAAATTACATTTATTTACTAACAATTTAATTTACTGAGACACATAAATTGTGATTATCATGTTAAAAATAACTGAGTTGGTATGGGAATGTAATATGGATGAAAAAAAGGAGAGGGTGTCAAATAGAATGATGGAGATGAAGTATGTAGGGAAAAGGCCACAAAGGCGATAAATAAATAGAAGGAAAGAGCAGATAACAGAAAATGTACCAGGAAGTGGAGAATAATGGAGGACATTAATGGAGGAAGAATGGTGGAAGAATAGAGGAATGTGGAAGAATTTTACTAACGTAGCCTGTAAAAAAATGATTATGATAATGATTATAATCGGTAAAGTTAAAAAAAATTGCACTTGCCAAAAGAGTAATTTTTAGCTTTGTACACGTTTCTTCCTTTATTGGAAGCAATTAAATCAGAAATAAAGGTGGAAGGATAGGGTAAGATAGAGGCATTTTACTAAAATGACACTGCCATAGGCTGTTAACAGTTGATGATCAATAAAATAACTATCTATTTTACATCGTTCATGGTTGACAGTTGATGATAAAAATATATATTTATAGTTAAATTCATTTTAATTTGTAGTAAGGATTAATATGAAATTAGTATTACAAGGAACGCACTTGTTAGAACGACAATTGATTGATTGATATACTTCTTTAGTCAATTAAACAATATAAGTTATGAATATGAAGGATTAGTTTTTTTAAAAGAGATTGTTAGATAGAGGAAAATAATTTAAATAATAGCTCAAATAGCAATATGAATTGATGGAGACAACAAAGAATTAATTATTCAAAGAAAAGAAAAAAAAAATGTTTGTCAGGAATTAAATCACTTACAAATACATAACCATCTTTCTAAGAATCACCTCAGAATTTGTTAAAGAGCAAATTTATTTTATAAATAGATAAAACTTTAATTGTTATTATTGTTTAAATTATTTTTCTTGATCTTACAATCTCTCTTTTAATAAACTAATACTTTATATTCATAACTTATATTGTTTAATTGACTAAATAAGTGTATCAATAAATCAATTGTCGTTCTACCAAGTACGTTCCTTGTAATAATAATAAAATAGCTATCGGATTTAAATCTTTCATAATAAAAATCTAATTTTGCGAGCCTGCCGAAATAATTAAGTCACATCTGTACAAATTGACTGCCTAAAATTGAGTGTCTCGCGGGATTTGATTTCCATTCCACGGATATCCACACCAATAGCAAGTGAGCATTGGGCAGTTCCTATTTTAAAATAAATGGTACGGGAATACAAAATGAATTTCTCGCTCCCTTGTCTAAAAATTGAATTATTTACTCAAAAACCGTCCTACTTACGCCAAATATTTTTGATTCCTGGTTTTAAATTTTATAATTTTATTTTTAAAGGATTAAAGTCCTCATTTGTATATTTGGACCAATAAAAAAGGTCGCTACTGGGTCTATCAGGGTCAACACTTCGTATTAAAAGATCGACTTCCGGTTGAAACTTGACATTTAATTACATATCTACAAGTCATTGCTTTGCTGTTAAATTCCTAATTTAATATTGACCAATTAAATAGGTAAATATTGACTTTAGAGTCTAAAATGAGAGAGATTGAACATTTTTGTACAATCATTTTCCTTAAGAGGTTAAGGAAAAAAAAATTTTTTTTTTTAGAGAAGTACTGCTTTTAATTACTCTATGGAACTAGGAATTATTGCGTTACAACTTCAGTAGTAACTCTTTACAACTAAATCTCACAAAATTGTATTAATAAGTATATTTGACAAGATCTCAGAAACTATTGGTTATTTAAAAATATATAAAGTTTTTAATTTTTAATAGCACTACAATTTTTCAATTATAGTTTATTTATTATCTTAAATAGTGGCGGAGATATAGATATTTCCTTATCTCTAAAGTACTATAAAAGTCATTTTAATCGAAAAATGATAATAGCCATTTTGTTTATAATCTTAATCAAAATTGTTAGAACCTATTTTGAGAAAATTGAGATTTCTCTTTTTGCCCTTCAGTAAACTACTCTTAATTTTAGAATTAGGCAGACACACAGACAGACGGCATTGCAAAAACCACATTATAGGATTCCGGGGATCTTGAAACGTTAACATCCATCAACAGCTCGGTTTAGATTTTTTTTTTTGACGGTCACAATACTTTATCTTGGGGGTTCGAAAAATTAAAATTTATTTTTAAAAAACTCCAAATTTTTAAAATTCATAATACAAACACTTTGAAAGACGATAGTAGATAAAAATAAACATATATAATTAGGCTTTTCTCCTTTATCATGAGTCAACAACTATACACGATCTAGAAAATAACCGAAAGTAACTTCTGTTAATCTCACATGACATGTTAGCACATCTTAGAAATTGCAAAGTTGTTGAAAAACTTAAACTAACTTCAGTAATATCAGATGGTCCGTGGTTATATAAAATGTGTGGATTAGAAGATATTATAGAAATTATTAAGTGCTTGAAGTGAAAATAGTGGGCTCAAGGTAAACTAAGGAAAAAGATTTATATATAATTTTTTTATAAATGTAGCTAAAATGGCTACCCAAATATTTAAACTGTTGAGAATTAACATACATATTTTTTTACAATGATTGAAAACTTGTTATCAGACAAAAAAAAAATGTGGTTCATTATAGGGATATGATGTTCCAATTTAAGACACATTCCTCCTAAATCATACCATTAAATATTTCATACAAAACTCATATAATTTAATTTAAATTTCTCACTATGTAATATAAGGTTGATTGTAGATAAATAAATATGATTGGTTCCTTAGGCCTATATAAAATATTTACCGTGGTAAAAGTAAAATAGTTCTAGGATATACAATACAGTCATCTGAGTATAACCTAAAAGGTTGTAAGATACCGTGCTAAAAGAACAACTGGCCAGTCTAATCTCAGAGTGATACCTTACTCCATTCTGCCACTTAAGCAGGTAATCTCTATATTAGTATCATTAGTAACAATATTTGACCCCATGTTGTAATGGTCAGTGCACCTGGCTACTAGCCTATGGGTCCCGAGTTCGATTCATGGCTGTTGCCGCAAGTATTTTTCGCTTTAGGGGAATAATCCCAATGATGAATATGAATGATTAATCAGACTTAAGTTAGGTTAAAACTCACCCCGGCTCCACAATATCACAATAACTATCATCGCATCAGCTCTTTGCTGGTAACACGTGTAGACAATCTCCTAAGGTTTACTCTGGAAAACTCTATGTGCTAACAGTGTGGCTAATAGTTTACACATAAGGCGACCGTGCCGGTAAAATGTGCCGTACAACAAAAAACTATTAAAACAAAGACAAAACACGTCGTGTTCCCAACTGGTATTTGTGCCCGTTCCTCGGACAGCGCTGATGTATTTTATAATGTTTTAGGAGGAGAAGGTGTTCTTGGAGGATGTTCTTTTAGTATTTTTACTCATTTCGAAATCAATTTAGCCCATGAACAATTAAAACACTAACGATTCTCCTGAAGGCGCGTATAATTGGGATCTTATCATAATTAATAGTCATAATCGGAGAACAGATGAATATTTATGGGTGTAGAGATAACATTATATAAATTCACTTATGTCTATATTGTACTGATCTTGTCCCAAGACAATATTCAATAGCAGTTGAGCACATTTTTAATGATAGTACCCTATGCTGGCGGCCGGGGTTCAATCCTCGGTCCCGGCAAAAATTTATCTGATTACCAAACCCTTCCTTCACCTCTGACAAGACATCTTGTGAATGTGAGGAATGCCAGGCCTCCGCCGTGGTTCGGATTCCACGTTAAACTGTAAGTCCTCCATTTCATCTCACAATCACCCTACCACTACACATTAGCGTAAGTGCGTATAACCCGAATGGGTAGTAAGACGCGGCGCTAATAATAATAATAATAATAATAATAATAATAATAATGATGATAGTTATTGTATTTATTTAAGCTTCTTCGCTTGCTTTTTATGGACTGACTGGTCATAACAGCCCACAAATTACAAACTATTTTTGCTCTATATCAGACACAGCGCCCAGTACTCTGGCCGTTAATTTATCACTATGACAGGTGAATCATGAATTTCCCCAATTATACCATTCCAGGCCACGCCACTAATATAGCACGTGACCAGTGGTGGTTCGTGTATGTGTACGTGAACACCCAATATTTTGATTACAATTATAATATACTGATTAAGTTTTAAATAATTAATTAGCATAATATCTAAATCTATGTGATAATTTACTAACCTAAGCAATTACATAATTTTATTGTGGTTAGCTATTTTTATGGTGTCATGTTGGCAATTATCGTGTGCGAGTGTGGGAAATCAGGTCTTCACGGTGTGAGCGCTATAATTATTTGTTACAGTTGAATTACTCATACGCATGACAGAATTACATAGCTTTTTATGAATATTTAACCTGGAAAATGTGCACTCCATTTCTGTGAACATTTTAGTAGTTTTTTGTTTGTAATATCTCATTAAAAATAAATACATTACCATTACAGTATTCTAAATAGTGATAAATTAATTTATCAGGTTATTATAACAATTAAAGATGATAACACAAATTAAATGAAAATGTTTTAAAAACAAAAAATGATACTACAAACTAAAATTCTAAGTTTACGTTTTTAATATTATTCTTGACTATATGCCTGTAATTCAATCAATTCTTTGTATTGTTTACCTTGCTTGCTGTTTTGTAAAGAGCTAAAGACATGGACCAAGCATGGCTAATCAGACTATTCCATATAAGCGAGAAGAATAATTAAAAGCACGAAAATTCACATTATCACAAGAAGGCCATTGTTGTAAAGGTTAGGTCGGGTTGCCGTGGGTCTTCTTTGTTTAAACTGAAGAATAGCGAGATTATCTTGCCTGGGTCATTTTGGTGTCGCTTTTTGGTGATAAATATATCTGAACAGTTACTTTTTATATGCGTATGTTGGCCCACTTAAATATGTGTATTGTAGGCTCATATATATTATAATATTATGTGTTTAGGCCTATTTTAATGTATGCCTGAGCTGTTTATTTAACTAAATCTTAAATGGGCCTATATTATTATGTTGATATTATCTTGATAAAATCAAACAATGATGTGTATATTTGAAAATATTATTCATTAGGCTACAATTATGATTTTGTGAACCCCCTAGTTTTTACATCACTAGACACTACTGCCCAGGATCCATATTTAAATGGACGTGCTATTGACTCAAATAAGTTATAGTACATTATTAGGTTTGTTACCACTTTTTTATCTCATGAGCTTTATCAAATGTGTACATCTTGGATACCTTATAGTAGTCATGAGTTCTATAACCGAGAGAATAAGAGATAAATAGAGATAAGTACACCAGCATCGGTGGTTGCATGGTTTAACACGTCGTTCTAGTTTATACCGGATTGCTGGTGGGTTACGCAGATACAAGGCTCAATTACTGGTTGGGTGGCTAATGAAAGTATTTTTCTCTCATTTTTTCCGCACTTTCTTCCCACGAAAATGTGCGTACATTTATTTTATAAAGGATACACTTCTCATCCGTATTCAATTAACGTACCTAAGGTAGGGTGGAAAGGGACGCAAGAAAAGGACAGTGTTTTTTTCAGTTTATATAGCAAAACATTTTTATGGACACAATAAATCAAATATTGCTTCAGTAAAAACATAGACATTAATAATATTCTACACATGATGATATCAACAGTTGTTTAATATCTGTCATGAGCATAGCGGCATTAAATAATAAACATTTTAAATGAAGGTAAAATGTTGTCATTAAATTTCAGGACACACTTAACAGAAATTAAAGAACTGTTGATATAATAATGAGAAGAAAACTTAACTCTATGTTTCTACTAGGGAATTGTTTGATTTATTTTGACAAAACAAAGTTTTACTATATAAAATGCAAAAACACTAATCTCTTCTCGCGTACTCTTCCAACCCAACTTAAAGCTTATGGCCCGAACGGTTAGTCTAATACGGTTTTAATAAATAAATAGATATGAATGTAGAATGTTAGGAGAAAGCTAAATAATAGCAAGAATATGTTTGTATTTCCATGTTCCCCTTCTATATATCTCGCTAATTTTATCTTTCTGGTAGGAAACAGTGCTGAAGTCAATGGTTTGGTTCATTGTAAGTGAATAAACATGGAATTAAGACCTTATGTATAGTATGATTACAGATAAGGTTATCGTATCACACTAATATGTCGGTAGTTTAACAGGGTATGTTTGTGAATAATTTTTTAATCTAAATAAATATTTTCGTAGAATTAATCATACCTGTTGCTTTGATTTTTTTTAAAATAATTTGATACTTTCAAAGGTGGAAATCTGGATAGTTAATACACTATTTTTTAAGTAAGGGAGAAAGCTGATACTTCCAATTAGCCTTCGTAATTATGTTTATTTTAATTAGTGTGATAGTTAATGTATGGATCAAATTAGCAGTAAGAAGCGTACCACTAAATACATATTAAGTTATGGTAATCTTTACATGATGAGTCCAATCGAATGTGTAAAATGTAACTAAATAGAGAATATTTGGGTTGCTCTCTTTGTTCACTAATTTATTCACTAATTTGGCTATTAACATATTAAGTGAATATTTGTTTATTGTTGTCTTAAGCAATTGCAATTTTGTACATGTCACTTATTATTCACAGCCAACGCAATCCAACAAAAAAAAATCCATTCATGACAATTTTGTGTTTGTTCTATTCATGTACAGTGTGGTACATTAATACATTAAGAAATTTCGAGGGAGCAGTGAATCTCTATATTGAAATTCCATTTTCCTCTCAATTAAACGACAAACAAAAAGTCATGAATGAATACAAAATATTTTTCTGGGGTGATTTGAGATTTTTCTGATTAATAAGTGATCTACGTATAAAATTGTGATTACTTAAGACAGTAAACCAATAGGCACTTAATATGTACACATAAATACACAATTAATACAGTACTACTTATGGTACAGTTTCGATAGTTTGAGTTGAATTAAACTACGACCACCCCAAGCTATTTAAAACTCGAACCACACGGAATAATTTGCAAAAATAGTAACGTGTTTTTAAGTAACTCGTTCTTGAATTTAAATTTTATCCTTTACACCCAGGAAGCTTTCTTACAATATTGTAAATTTTTAATAATACTATCTTCCGAGAAATCGTTTTTGCTCTGATCGGTGCAATGTAAAAATATGTGTGCCGGGCCTCGAATTATACGAAGCCTTGGACAATCGAGAGTAATCTGTATAACATCATAAATACATAATTTTCTTAGAGTAGCACAAAATTGTATTAAATTTAAAATTATTAAAAGTAACTTTCTAAAGACTAGTACAAGCCTTGGAAGCACTTAATAACAAAAGCAATAGTCTACCTATTATAATTAATGAATAACCTTGCAGCCAAATACTTTCAGCAGTTAGCCTATATATTAAATTTCCTGATACTCTAATTTCCAAATAAGTTAATATGTATCATATACATAAAATAGAATATGTATTTGTATGTTGGTGGGTTTGTGGGTCTATGTCCTTGTTTGTGTTTCCCAACTCCAAAACTAAGCAACTTATAGAGCCCAAGAATGTGAGTGTATCTCAGGCGTATTTGTATTTATTTCTTTGCATCTATTGAGAGGAAGACGTTGTAAACAATGTGAACAACGGCTATTATCTAAAAACATAGTGTACTAATTATATGGTGTTAATTTGTTTACTATATAACTTGATCACCAATGGCAAATATTAACTTTAAATCCAATGATGAATTACAAAAAAGAATCCTGGTTCCAAGAATAATCTTGACGTTTTATACTTTGTGACCACCGATTCAAGTGGATAAAAACATAGAAACATAGAAACCGAAAACTTGGTATGGGTATACGTAGACCTTAATTTTTTTATAGTAAACCTACTGTAGACTACCAACATTGATTAAAATTCACTAAAATTTGGCATTATATAAATGTCTTATTTGATTTATTAACTACAAATTTCATCCATAAACTTATTAAACTATACATATACTAGTTGGTAGTTGCAGCGATGGCTGCAGATTATTGAACTAAAACGTATTTTAAACTTTTTATTGGGAAAGGATTTATATAATAAGACCTCACTTACTTTTTAGTTAAAAGTTTACTCGACAAAGGATATCAACTGTATTTAGTTATTTAGTTTTCGGTGTTCTATTTGAATAAAAACGTATATTTTCCCCTTACATGCCTCGATGAGAACTTTAAAATGACTCCTCTCCCAGAACTTGATCTATTAGTTGCACCAAACCACTCAAGTAAAGATTGAGCTATAATATTATTTTTAAACAAAGACAAATATTTTATTTACTAGTAACAGCTAAAAGCCATGATTTTTATGGTGATGTAAGCAAAGAATGATTGTTAAGGTGAACCACTCTCCAGACAGAAGTAAAATATTGAAATCTCGCTAGGAAAATTGGTTTTTAGTCTTAGGCTACTATTTTTACCGGCGTCGTGATACCCTAATCTTTAAAATGAGTGTTCATTTGTAAAAATTTCTTCAGTTATTTCCCCGTGATTTCTAATAGGTACTAGAATCAGGCTTATCAAATACTATTATTATTATTATTATTATTAGCACCGCGTCTTACTACCCGTTCAGATTATATGCACTTACGCTAATGTGTAATGGTAGGGTGATTGGGAGATGAAATGGAGGACCTACAGTTTAACGTGGAATCCGAATACCACGGTGGAGGCCTGGCATTCCCCACATTCACAAGATGTCTTGTCAGAGGTGAAGGAAGGGTTTGGTAAACAGATAAATCAGTGCCGGGACCGAGGATTGAACCCCGGCCGCCAGGATAGAAGTCTGACACCTTACCCCTAGACCGCCAGGTCACCCTTATCAAATAATATATATTAAGAATCATAATAGAGTTATACAATAAAATAGAGAAAATTAAAGTTTTAGTGTTTGAGTGTGTGAATGTGTAAGTGTGTGGGTGAATGTGAAAATGAAAGTGCTAGTGTGAGAAAGTAAGTGTAATAGACAGAGAATGAGCAATTGAGAGAGATCGAGAGACTGTGAGCGAGTGATATTGAGAGTATGTATATGTGTTAGAGAGAGAAATATCGAGAGAAAAGAAAATAATGTGTGTAGGAGGAAAGAGAGTGTGTGTGGGAGAGAGAGTGTGTAAGATAAAGTGATAGAAATAAAGAGAATATAAGTCTAATGGAGAATGCATGATAAAGTGTGTGAGTGTGTGTGTAAGAGAGAGAAATAGAGTGAAAGAGAAAGTGTACAGTTTTAGAAAAGATATTGTGTGAAAAAGAGAAAAGGTGCGAGGATGTTTGAAAGATTCAGAGAGAAAGTTAAAGAAGGAGAGATTTGTTTAGAGAGAAAAAACTAGATTGAAAGAGAGTTAGAGAAAGAGTTAAAGATAGAAACTAAGAGAGCGAGTTTGAAAGAGAGATTGGATTTGTGGGAGAGTGAGTTTAAGATAGAGAGACAGTGAGCTAGAGAGAAATTTAGATAAAGAGAGTTTGAAAAAAAAGAGCGTTCAAGAGATAAAACATTCGAGAGAGAGAGAACGTTTAAGAAACTGCTTAAGAAAGATAGTAAAATAAAGATAATATGGAAGAAATTGTGTGATACACAGTGTATGTGAGGGTAGAAAGTGTGTGGGAGAGGGTTAAATTGCTAGAGAGAGAAAATGAGAAAATACTATATAAGGGAGAGCGTTTTATAGATTGTGTGTAAGGGGAGAGAGTGTGTGAGAGCGTGAGAGAAAATGGGAAAATATAGATGTGGTACTCAAACATTACGGTACTTTAAAATATCATTCCCCCAAAATTAAATATTTACAGGGAAACATAACTGTACCTGCAGTATTTGTAATAATATGGAACGATAGATGGGGTACACAAAACACTACTTTTAAATATCATATAATCAAAATTAAACGATAAAATTAAAACTTTGCTTTTAAAAATATTTTTCAAGATCATTTTATTGTTTTTGAGCTAATATTACACATATAAACATATTTAAATATTATTTTATCATTTGCGGAATAAATCGTAGACAGTACTTTCACTAACTTCAACGTAACCTTTTAATTTTGGAATTATGCTCAATATTATTGACTTAAATGAGAATTAACGATAGCAACATTCCAATATAAAAAAATAATGTTTCCCCAGTTTAGGACTCTCAATTTACATGTCTTATGACCAGCATACAAAGAGAAATATTCATCCAATGATAAAGTTGTGGTGTATTCGGACCAAAATTAAAGATTTAGTTATTAGTTTTTACCCAAAGTGATATATTTTATTTGTAGATTTACAGCCACGCAGCAAATAACGGTTTCCATGGTGATTAAACAAAGAATGAAAACCTGAAAATTCTCTGTGAAAATCGGGCTTTCGTGGAAAACATCATTGACTCCTAATCGTTAAAATGAGTGGTCGTTTGACAAAATCTGTTCAGTGATTTTTTCTTCGTAATTTTACCATAGTAAACGGGCCTATAAAATTATATATAGAATAAGATTACTAGATTATGAATTACTGTAAGTTTTCTCTCTAAATGACTAACTAAATGCACTACGAATGTAAATACAATATTGTTAAATTTTTATTCCCGCCATTGTGGCAATGTGAGTTTCCAGATTTCTAATAAAGGACTTTCTATGAAAATCAGACTGTACATACACATTTTTGATTTTATTCATAATTTCAAGCCTGACATTTTGAACGACGTGATGATTGACACTTGTAGCTCCAATACCAAGGAACATAAATATATGTAACTTGGTAAAAAAAAAAATAGCACCGTGTCTTACAACCCGTTCGGGCTATACACCTATGTACTAATTACACTAATGGTTTAGGAATTAGGAAGATTTAATTAGGAGGAAGTGCACCTATATTTGCGTGGAGGGGGGGTACAAAACATTTAGGAAAAAATACCCTCAGTGCACCCGACCATAATCAAACCCCGATCTCCCCGTCTTCGGCAGTCTATTCTAACACGAGCGTAGCGTGCTAGACCACGCGGTTGCCGAAGCGTGTGGTCAAATTATTACTTAGGAACACGAATGGAAGTGCACCTCGGGCTGTATTTTTTATTTTTAAATCCAGACTCCAGCTGGAGACTTGTACCTTTAACTGCGTTGCTACTAATATGTATATATATAACATATCAACCTACCGTACATACGTACAAACGAAAAATGAATGTGCATTACCTTCCTTTTTCTTTAATTGCTACAAATTATTTTGAGCCTGAAGAATTAAATCGTTTGATATGTTAAAAAGTTATTTAATACTGTTCACTATCAATATTTTCTGTTTAGTAATATTGATTTTATAACCGGTATTAATGTATTTCTATAAACTATTAGTAGACTAGACTTTCGATTATGGAAATATCAGCGTTTGAATCCCCCATCGGGTGTACTGCGGGTGGTTTTTCCTTAAGGGTTTTCGACTCTTCCTCCACGCTAAAGCTACTACACTTTCTATAAACCTCCTTACTCATCGTTTAACCTTTAATCTAAGCATTTAACCAATTAGTTTCTAAACGATGTAATTTTAAAACACACAATTAATATAAATCTCGTTAAATGTGATTAAAATACATTATTAATTAATAATATAAAGATACCTACAGTTAATTTATTCACAATAAAACTTATTTAGGCTTTCGTACTGTAAAATTCTTATATAGCAATTTTGTTCAACCCTTCTTAACACCCGTTTGGCCTATACACCTTAATCACGCAAATAGGAGAGTAGGACTATTTATGAAAAAGATATATTATTATTATTAGCACCGCGTCTTACTACCCGTTCGGGTTATACGCACTTACGCTAATGTGTAATGGTAGGGTGATTGTGAGATGAAATGAAGGACCTACAGTTTAACGTGGAATCCGAACCACGGTGGAGGCCTGGCATTCCTCACATTCACAAGATGTCTTGTCAGAGGTTAAGGAAGGGTTTGGTAATCAGATAAATCTTTGCCGGGACCGAGGATTGAACCCCGGCCGCCAGCATAGAAGTCTGACACCCTACCCCTAGACCACCAGGTCACCGAAAAAGATATAATTTATGGAATATGTATACAAATTGGTACAAAAGGAGGGTGATTAACAAATTAGGTAAATACACACTCAATACACCCAGATGGGATTCGATCCTCCAACTCCCCATCACTGTTAGAGCTTGACATCCATAACACGTGCCCACCGATGTAACAAGTTACTCTATTTAAGTTCACCCTTGACGATTATATTACATCGCCCAATAGCGCGATTAACTCTTCTCATAAAAAATTCCTAAGATTACTCCGATGATGTAGTTTGTGAATGGAATACAAATTAAAGACTAGCACAAGGCACATAAATTAGAATACGTAATGACCCTACCATTTGGAGGAACTTTAATCTAAACTAAAGCTTCTGTTCAAACACAAAATCTGCATTTACCAACGGCTTCCATTTTTGTAAATATATCATAAAATATTAATTCAGGAACATGAGCCGAGGTAAAGCTAAGCTCACCGTTTATATTTTTGACTAAAAAATCAAATTATAACTAAATAGAACCACACTGGCACTGCAGTCCAATTCAGTAAAACAATCACTCGTATCGGTGGGCGATTAGAATAAACATAAAATCACGTGTATTTACTTTCTCGCTATTTTACAGGTATAAAAAGTATTGTGACAGTAAAAAAAAATTGAACTCGAGATTTTGATGAATGTTGACGTTTCATGACCCCACGAATCTAAAAAAAAGTTGTTTTTGAATTTACGTCTCTCTGTCTGTCAGTCTGTACCTAGGGATTGAGCCTAAACTATTTTACAGATTCGGCTAAAACTTGTTATCTAGGGTTTTCATAGGGTTGCCTCAAGGGATTTTTGGAATTGGATATCTAACCCTAAAATTAAGGGTAGTTAAATCGGCTCTAAAGATTTTGATTAATTTCCATTTCTCAGCATTGGTCAATATTATAAATAAAATGGCTACTCTAATTTTTTCGGCAAAATGATTTTAAGGGTCCCAGTCTGATGCGTAGATTCTTTTTTTTGATAAAATCTCCATATGTCTTTGGTATATTAACATACTTATCATTGAAAATATGTAGGTCTATTTATAATTAAAATATTTTATGGCTCACATATTTTTATAAAACAAATAGTCTTCAAGCTAAGCGCAAATATATATATTTATTAACTTTTCAAACACGAAAGTTCAAGTATTGCGACCGTAAAAGAAAAATCGGACCCGAGATGTTGATGGAGGTCGACGTTTCATGACCCCCGAAACCTATCTTTTTTTTTTTTTTTTT
>CABFOV010006085.1:0-16544 GCA_902141375.1 Timema poppense | reverse complement strand
GCCCCTTTCCCTTTGAGTAATAACACATAGTAACGGGTGATGGTTGAGAAGGCTTCATGACGACAAATTATTGGATAGGTCAAAGTGAAGGCCTATCAATTTTTATGTGGTCCTAACGCTCTTCTGCAATTTAATCATTCGTTGTTGTTTTCTTGCCCTCTTAGTTTATTGTACATGTGCCCCTGCCCTTGTCCATTAGAGGAGAAGGGGGGTGGTACATTTTTTTCTTAAGCTTCTTAGAGGAACTGTTTGTATAGCAATGATCTATCTCTATAATTTTAGACTCAATGGTCAATATTTACTTTTTTTATCGGTCTTAATTAATAAATGAGGAATTTAATAAAAATGTGATTAACAAAATATGTGCAACCACTAATACAAAGTAGAAAATTTTAAATGAAAGTCGAAATTTTAATACGAAGTATTGAGCCTTGTGGGCCCAACGTCGATCTTTTTTTACTTTTGGTCAAAATATATTAGTGAGGATTTAATACTCTAAATGAAAATCATAACATTTATATCTGAGGGTTAAAAAAGTTTAACGTATGTATAAAGCAATTTTTGCTCGGGTTTGTAAGTGTATATTATTTCGTTTCACATATATTACGAGTTTTGCGTAAATATCTCCATTTTTAAACAATGGAGTTAAAAAGTCCGTTCGAAGTTCCATGCCATTTTTTGTTCGAATCAAAGTTATTTTTTAAATTATGTATTTTTAACAACGTTATTTACTATATTTACACAAATTGAAGTGAATTCCCTCTAAATTATATTTTTCACGTCCCTAGCCTCTCAGTATATTTTTTTATCACCATGTCTTACTACCCGTTCAGTTTATACGCTTATAGTTTTGGGGATAAGGTAGATTATATTTATAGGATGCGTAACCCCATTTGCGTAGAGGGAGAATGGAAAGTCATTTCAGAAACAAACTTCTCAGTACATACGACCAGGATTGAGCCACGATATCCCAATCATCTTTTGTTTAGTCGGAGTCGTCTATCCATGTATTACATAGTTTTTGATGCAGTTTAGCTATTCATGTTATTTGTAATGTAATATGCATATATAAAATGTAGAGGTATTAGAATTAACAGTGGAAACCAGAGCAATTACAAATACACTGTACTGAAAGCTCCCTGAAAATAAAAGAATCAAAATTAATCAAAAATATAAGAATATATGTCTAAGAAATCGCCCCAAAGAACGAATAGCATTCATCATTTTACGAAGCACTTCTTACAATAAAACCATATTCAAGATAATTAAGCCTATAGGACATTTTTGTTAAATAGTAATTTTTGCGATAAACTTTGTTTATGATTAGCTGATTAATTGGTAGATACTCTGGTTTATCTGAAATAATATTTACTATCTTAAAAAACTATAAACTCTTTGTAAGAAACAAACAATAAAATGTTTGTTTAGTATGGCTAATTTCTCTTGACAGATTTTTAAAATATTATATTTCTATTTTTCAACTAGATAAGTTTTCCAGTACGTTAAGTAGTGTGCAGATCTAGTGCACATTATCTTTGAATTATTTTTATATTTATAAATTAAGAAATAGATTACTCATTGCCAATGAATTTTCAGTAATAATTATAGCCAATATAATATTTCGAAATTTATGACCGTAATTGTAGTTGTTTTTTTCACTTTGATAGAGACATTGAAGAAATATCGGTAGTAAGAACCAAATATGATATTTAATATTAGTATTAGGAAGTTTCACTCCTTGTCGAAATTTGGAAAATTTAAGGGAAAACCATAGAAAATTGAAAACCCATGGCTAGTCAAGGTATCCAAACTTTTGAACCTGAAAAACAGAGGTTTTTGAAAATCACAGTTTCCCCAAATGTTAGCTTAGCCCTTCTAATAACAAATGCAGACATTTCATTTTTTTTAGCATTCCGTCTTAATGCCCATTTGGTTTATACTCCTACAAATGCAATCATTTGTTGTTTTTCCCATAAAAAATATATTCTAATTTATTTGATATAATATTTGTGTTTTTCAACACCAGGTCGGTCAGTAACTTAGGAAATATAAGAGTTTGAGACCTTTTTCTTTTAAAAATTTGGGGCGATTATTGGAAACACCATATTCATTTATAAAATTGTAACTGCAAAAATAAAACTAAGTAAAAATGAAGTAAGCGTTTCTTCTAGTTCCAAAAATGTGTGCATTCTCTCTCATAGCAATATTGGATATTATATTAAGAAAATGTAGGTTTAACTAAACCGTCCAGACAATCCAACGTGCCCTTTTACACCCGGGGTAGCTATTTGGCATTCTGCCCAAAATCTGTGATGAGAAGCCAACGTTCTCTTGCTCCCCTTCTCCCCTCATACATCCCAACCCCCATACACACCTCACGCCACCAAAAATTTCACCAACCCCTTTCTCTGTTTTCAATCCCATCACGAATCAACAGATGCTTAGGTTTCTCCAAGGGGACTGGGGTGCATTTCCGAGAGGCGGCAGATAAGTCTTATAGCAAATTACAATAACACAAATCGCCGCCAGTTGCTGAAATGGGTTTTTGGCACTTTGCCAGTAAGTGAATTTTAAAACAGCACAGGTTGTCTCACAATCTAAAGCTCGATTCACACACTCACCGGATCTAGAGAGCAGAATTTGTTATAATAATAATAGTAATTAGCACCGCGTCTTACTACCCATTCGGGTTATACGCACTTACGCTAATGTGTAATGGTAGGGTGATTGTGAGATGAAATGGAGGACCTACAGTTTAACGTGGAATCCGAACCACGGGGGAGGCCTGGCATTCCCCCACATTCACAAGATGTCTTGTCAGAGGTGAAGGAAGGGTTTGATAATCAGATAAATCTGTGCCGGGACCGAGGATTGAACCCCGGCCGCCAGCATAGAAGTCTGACACCTTACCCCTAGACCGCCAGGTCACCCAGAATCTGTTGAGTGTAGCAGCAGTTTGCACGCTGTAGGTTAACCCATGACGCTTTACACCAAAACTTTAAACGGCTGATATCCAACATATTTTATTTTCTAGTGGATACACATTTATTTGAGATCATTGTCGCGACTGATGTTTTTAAAATGCTGTGTCGTGGCACAAACCAATGCATCGACACACACGCTTTACATCAACAAGTTATTTCTATGCTGACAATAATTCCTTGATAAAATAAATTGAAAAATGACACCTGGTCACGGGACCTTTGGCTTAGTACGCCAATTCGTTACATATTCTTCATTCATATATTAAGGTAGAGTCTGTGATGGACATGTGTAATTTTATAGAGTGGCTTTCTTCCATATAATTCCTTAATACAAAAACGGGATGGTGGGTGCTTAAGAGAAGGAAGAGGGAGAAGAGGGAGAGTAGGGGATTAAAAAATGTTTTGCTAAATAAAAATATTTAACTTAAAATAATTCTTCACAGAACCGATACGAAAACCTTTAGGTCAATATAGAGAGGAGAGGGACTGCATTAAGTCATCATGCCAATACCATGAATATTATTCAGATGAACTTACTTCACGCAACAAATTTTGGTCTTTCAATACATTGTCATAAAACTTGTTATACTGAATGTTTATTTTTTTTAGTACCACGTCTTACTACCTGTTCAGGCTATACGCATATGTACTAATTACGTTAGTGAGTTAGGGCTGTATAATGTTGAATTCAGAGTACGTGTATCGGAATTTTAGTGGAGGGAGACTGGAAAACCATTTTGGCAGAACCACCCTCAGTATACTCGACCAGGATTCGAGCACTGAGCTCCCTGTTATCAGTAGCATAGTCTAACATGATAGTGACGCCTTAGACCATGCTGCCACCAAGAAGGTCACTTCATGTTACACGTTTAACTTACAATTAGTATGGCTCTCATTGATTTGACATTAAATATAGATATCTCCTTAGACCATTATTTTCTTAATAGAAAATTTTCTTTCCATGAATGCTGTACTTTCTGGCAGACAAAGACATTCTACTATATTTTTAAAAAATCCCGAAAATCTAGATATTTTTCATTTATTTCAGAAAATATAAGCACCCATCTATCAGATAAAGAAATATTTTCTTCATTCCATGCATCCAACAGCTTGATGATAATAGCTTTTATAATGGTCCCACCCGCCTCGGTGGCGTAGTTGGCTAACGCGCTTGTCGTGTTGAGCTCGACTGCTGAGGACGGGGAGATCGAGGTTCGNGGACAGGTCTCCAATTTGGGCGGGGGAAAAGGGGGGGGGGGGGGGTTTCTTAAATGGTTTTCCACTCTCCTTCCTCGCAAATGCGGGTTCACTTCCTCTAATTCAACCTTCCCAATTCCTAATCCATTAGATTATTTAGTACTTAAAGCGTATAACCCGAACGGGTAATAAGACGTGGTGCTAAAATTATTATAAGGGTCCACTGATACAATACGTGAGTTTCATCTGTTCCCGCTCGTGTGGTCAGTTTCTCGTCCAAACTGTCTTGTATTTCTTTTCATTCAGGCATCTTTCTTAGTCACACTTACTTAAACTTCTCATGTTTCCACTGGTTTACATATCCTACGTTGGTTTAATAGAATTTCTTGATTACCTCAAAATATTTATCCTCATTAATTTTACTAAGAGTTTTAGTTGTTGTTTTTTGACATCAGTTGTTAAGAAAGTTTTTTTTTCCTCATATGCTCACAAGATTCTCAATGCTGTAGCTAAAATAGCATATTTTTTAATTGAAGCTAATATATTTTTGGAATATAGCTATTTGGTTCATTGTAAATTATAACCACAATTTCAAACATGAATTTTCAAACAATGTCTAAAAAATGGTATAGTTTTTTTTCTTGGGAAAGAAAATACGACCGAATTTCATCAAACATGCTTTAAAATCCCATCAATTAATGGGCCTAAGGACGAGAACTTTATATTTCAATGCTCTAACAATTTAGCATATTTGTTTCCCTCGATGTCAAAAAAGATATTAATTTCTTCAACTATGACCGTGTATATGTAAAATTATTTATATACTCTTACTATAAAAACAGGATTGGTAGGCGATCGACAACACACTGGAGACAATTGTGTATAATGTGTGCTTCACAACCAATACCAATAATCTCTCATTCATGTACTTTTCACCACACATTATTTGTATCAACTCTTTTACAACTACCAAAATTTGTCTTGGTATTATCAGCACACAAAGCCACAATCTTGATTTGTAAACCGAATTCATCAAACTACTTTCTTCAAAATAGTACTTTGTAAATCAGAGGTTTCACAAGGTAAGGATGTAATATCTATAATTTTAGCTCGATTACCACAGTTTGGTAAAATTATCGCACAGCAATCTGAAACAGTTTTATGTATTTTTTGCTTGCTGCATCTAAATTTACCGTAATACTTTTAGTTTTATTCAAAACTATTATTACCTCCTCCAGTATATATGGTGATAAAACATTAGTTCCGACTTTGTAGGAACCTAAGAAAATTTCTGTTCATAAAAATCTTCTTTGTCAATTTCGACAAACAGTCATTTGTTCGAGAACTCTGATTGTGACGCACATTATAATAGCCAACAAAGTTTCAAATGCTGCAATTTTATCACTTTCCCCATTCCTATCTCCATCACGTCTCACAATAAGTGAGCTGATGTTTTAACTGAGCTCAAAGCTCTCTCAACATCCTTATATTTCTGGGCACGTAGATGTTGATTGATGTCACTCCTACCTCCACGAGGAAATGAAAAATGCAATATAATGTTGACATCCCTACCAGTTTTGTTTCATCACTACACAATTTGTTCGATTTAATGAATTTAAAGTTATTTTTAGAGACCATCGTTGAATGTGTACCTTCACTACTTTGACATTTTAGAATTGTCTTAAAACTTTAAAAAATAAAAAATAATAGCTTAGGAATCTGCGACATGCGTATGCTACAACCAACAAACCCACAGAAAATAGATACACAGAACCAAAACTAACGCTTCAGAAGTTATAACGGACGTGTACGTGTTGATAGCACGTACATTTTCTTTCCTCTTGATAAATAGTTGACCTACACTCTTTACTCAACGGGCAGTTGTCGATCTCGATCAACACGCCTCTATCGATGGCTACACGAATCACTGGCACTGCAATAGATTGATTGAAACTTGAGTATAGGTTGATTGACCAATTATAGGCATATTTTAGAGTTTTATAATAAACAGGATTTTTACTAAAATTACGGGATGGCAAAAAAATGGGACGTCTGTTCATCCTACCTCTTTTAAATCATCTCACATATGCCAACAAAGTTGTTTGCTTGCTTCTAGTTCTACAGCGCATACGCACTGATTTGATTTTGTGATGTGATTGGTTCCCCTGTGCCGAAGATCTCAGGCAGAGCGGACAAAGTAGAGATGAGTGTGAATTTATCAGAACAGTTCACGCCGATGAGGCGGAAATATCGTGATTGGTTTGGAGCTCGTCACGTAACCACTTTTCTGTTCTGCGCTTGTATAACTGTTGTTCCAGCTTTGACTAAACAACTGCATCATTTTACATATTAACAAGACAGAAGCTCTTTGACTAGCCTAGTTGTGGTTTATTTATTTGTTGTGTTTAGTTACTGATGTAATGGCTAGTGATAACTAGGAAAGAGAGTTGGGAAACAAGAGGTATAATAGTTAGAATGACAAGGGAAAGAGAGAAAGTATACTATAATGTTGTTAGGAAACACGTCCTGGAAGGCATTATTTCATGCCAAAATCCTACATTATATTCATTAACTGTTTCCAGCCTGTGGCCGGGTCAGTTTAATAAACTATATTAATCTTCCTCTTCCCTTACACCATTTTTCCTCCATTATTTGCTTCCATTCTTCTCATCCTACTTGAACACTCTCCGTTTTATGCTCCTCCGATCTCTTTCTTGGCCTCTCTTGTGGTATTTTTCTTACATATAGACACGTAACCTTTAGCCTAGTATTTTTCTCTTTCTTTTAGAACGTCTTACTACCAAATTGGCCTAAAATTATATTAACTTATTAAGCTAATATGTTAAGAACGAGTAAGGTTGAATTTGAATAAAATGTATCCAAATTTACGTGGAGGTAGAGTAGAAAACAATTTAGGGAAAACCAACCTTGGAACACTCGATTATAACTTCAAACTCAATCTCACCCACATCGGTAGTCTAGTCTATTGGGACCTTTCAGCCATTGAAGCGGGTGGTCTAATCTTGCCAATGCATTTGGTTTTTGAGTCACATATAACCAAGTAGGTTATTGACATTTAACTACACTACCCTATTTAGCCAGAGGGAGAGTTGCAATACTCTTAGTATAATGCACCCTCAGTACACCCGACTGGAATTCAAACCCTGACCTCTGCGTTACAGGAAAACAAGGCTAGATGAGACTGACATTTTAATCCTCACACCCACCAATGCGTTTTAGAACATATAACTTTAAGAACTGCATACATATTAAACGAAAATGTGTTTTATTATACAACGCTGAGAATATCAGCATTGCCAATAACTAATATTTCAAAATAAAGTATATAAGGAATAATAAAAAGTTGTGGGGATATATTTACTTTTTTAACTGTTTGAGTGTTAGGGGAGAGGAGTGTTCTACAATTTTACTCATTCTCATTTTTCATCATACTGTCTAGTTTGTTTTAGATTAAACTGTATTGAATTATATTAAAATCGTGGATCAACGAATTATTACAAAGTGCAGATTAACCAAGAACCAGCTTCCGAGAACTACAAATCATCAAATATATTGTATTACATATGCTTGTAGATATTAGAAATGTCAATTTTATGCATGCACACTTATTTAATTACTTATCTATTGGTGACTTTGCGGTTTAGGAGTAAGGTGTCGGACTTCTGTAATGAGGGTCCGGGGCTCATTCCCCAGTCCCGGCACAGATTTATCTGATTGACAAGCCTTTCCTTCAACTCCGACAAGACATGTATTAATCACAATTTGTGAATGTGGGGAATTCCAAACCTCCACCGTGGTTCGGATCCCACGTTAAGCTATAGTTCCTCCATTTTATCTCACAATCACAATAATAATCACATATTAGCGTAAGTGCGTACAACCCGAATGGGTAGTAAGACGCGGTGCTAATAATAACGATAATAATAAATTACCTATCTTATGCCATTTTATGCACGTATACCTCATTATTAGTATGTAAAATACTTTTCTAATTTATAATAGGCAGAGTGGTATTTGAAAAATATTGCCACCATATTAAATATTTGTTTTTTAAAATATTTAGATTTGACGTGTTTATCTTAAATAAGATCCAAGACTTACTACCCATTCGAACTATTCACCTGCATACTAATTACGCTTATGTTTCAGGGATTAGGAAGGCTGTATTACAGAGGAAATATGCCCACTCTGCGTTAAAAGAGACTCTTAAAGGAAAACCAGCCTCATACCAATGGACTGGGACTCAAACCCCATTATCCTCTTCATCGGCAGTCCAGTATACTTCCAGGGGTCCCCAAACTTATTGAGCAACGGGCCACATAAGGATATTGAATCTGCCGGACCTAAAGAGAGATATACATTATTCTGTAGCTCTCTCTCTCTGTATATATACACACAGCTTATAGCCATAATTAAACATGAATAGACGCAAGCTGTGCGGCCAACCTAAATAACCCCTGCCTCCTCAAATAGGAAACATTCTTCAGCCCCTTCTCTCCGCAGACACCTTATGAAACGCTGATAGCGTGTGCATAGGAACCGTGCACCAATGTATGCCTGTTTTGATTACGCGTTTACGGTGACATGGTGGTCTAGGGGTAAGGTGTCAGACTTATATGCTGGCGGCCGGGGTTCAATCCTCGGTCCCGGCACAGATTTATCTGATTACCAAACCCTTCCTTCACCTCTGACAAGACATCTTGTGAATGTGGGGAATGCCAGGCCACCACCGTGGTTCGGATTCCACGTTAAACTGTAGGTCCTCCATTTCATCTCACAATCACCCTAACATTACACATTAGCGTAAGTGCGTATAACCCGAACGGGTAGTAAGACGCGGTGCTAATAATAATAATAATTACGCGTTTACAATAATTTGCCGGCCTCCTATGATAGTATGTATGTACTTTTTGTACTGCATACAAGAGAACCGTCCTTTTGTAATTCATTATTGAATTTATTTGAATTTTAAAAAAATTGTCAAAACGTTTGCGGGATAGATAAACCCATCCCACGGGCCGTAGTTTTGGGACCCCTAGGGGCCTTAGACCACACAGCCACTGAAGTGGGTTTTTAAACGTTTATCTCCATTGCAAGTTCAAAATTGTTATTTCTGTTTGTCAGGCTCAAATACAACACCCGTCGTATCATGTGGGGTTAGCAGAGCTCCTATACATTATCAAATCAATCGAAAGTATTTGTCAAGTATTTTGTTAAAATAAAAAGAATGTGTATGTTTCTTTTTATATTTGTAAAATATGTATTTCTCTTCGCATGTCTTTTGCTAACCAGATCTCTTAGACGCGTTGCAGACGTCAATTTTCACTCAAAAATATGATGAAAGGTATCAACATGTCCTTAAGAAATTAAAATATTTATATCCAAAATTTCAAAACCTGAAAATAAAAAACGAAATTAACTCATTTTGAAGAACATTTCATTCGAAATGTCGCATTTCTGAGATATAGGTAAATGGATTGAATCATAGCTCAATCATACAAAAATAAAGTCATTTTTAACTGTAATACATGTTCACAAAAGAATATTCTAGATAATTCTAACATAGTGTTAGATGTTCTGATGTTTCTAATCTGCTTTTGTCGTGGAAAATATCGCACGTTGAAAATATTTCTATTCATTTAAGTGGCACCCTTAATAGCCTAATTGGGATAGTAGGCATAAATAAATAAAACTTACATTTTAATGTGAGACTATAATTTGAATTCTAAAATGAATTTGGTTAATGTTATTAAAACTTATGAATTTTTGTGAAAAGAATGGATCTCTTAAATCAAAGTTATTTTCACGAATCTATTGTGTGTACTATTTCAAGTGGCGACTTGGTTGTTTAGGTGTAAGGTGTCAGACTTCTGCGTTGGGGGTGCGGGGTTCAATCCTCGGTCTCGGCACAGATTTATTTGATTACCAAATCCTTCCTTAATCTCTGACAAGACGTGTGTTAATCACAACTTGTGAATGTGGGGAATGCCAGGCCTCCACCATGGTTCGGATTCCACGTTAAACTGTGGGTCCAACATTTCATCTCACAATCACCCTACCATTATACACTAGCATAAGTGCGTATAACCTGAATGGGTAGTAAGACGTGGTGCCAATAATAATAATACTATTTCAAATAACAAATATTTAAATATAAAACTCTTTTATATAAACACGAAAATCCCAATAAAAAAATATAAAATTGCGTTGGAATCTAGCTTTAGAAAAAATCCTATTACGAAAGTTGTACACTTTTCAAACAACATTTTTTTCTTAATCCATGAATAAATTAACATACATTATGTTTTATTCTTTCTACTAGTCATACTTTATTGCAATTCTCTTTTATAAATATTTATATTATTTAAATAATCTCTTACCTTTACATTTTTCTCTATATGTTGGATGCTTCTAAAAATAGATATAGAATTTGTTTAGGTATTATCGGGTTCTAATGAATAATAATGATTATTTTTTATTCTCAAGAGGGGAGAGTTAGTTATTCAGGGTACAATTTTAGTTGTTTTAGTAATTAAAATATAAAATACACACGTGCTATTCTTAACGCATTATTATATTTTTAAATGTATTATACGTACAGGTTAAACTTATATATCCTAAATAAACTCATAGAACGGGAAAACTTGGTATGAATACATGCATAGAGAAACTTGAGAATGTATATACAGGTAATTTCTTAGCCTTAGCTCCACGTGAAGACCGCACATTTCGATCTTACTTATCTTAAAGCAGTCTATCAGTCAAGACTGGTCCGCTTCTGGATCTCGTTATTTATAAACGTTCTTAAATCCCTTACCAGAACATTGTGACGCATTGTGTAGGTCCAAAACTTCCACTTCATACAAGATGTAATCTGCAATTCCAAAATATAGTTTACATCGAAATGGAGCTACCAACATACCAATGATGGGCACAAGATATTCAGGCTGTTCGGAAACTCAACGCCCAAACTGCACGTATGGTTTGTTGAACAGAAAGTAATACCAAAACCCTATACACTTACATCCGGCGAACTATGCTAATATCATTAAATAGTGTTCAAAATTTCGCTGTACAGCACCGGGAGAGCAAAGCTTTGCAAGCATGCTTGTAAAAAAGGTTTCGTAGGAATTATGCACATGGCACTTCACATGTAATAATAGCAAGTACTTTCTGTGATTTAGAGCGTTAATGATGACCCTTAGAACGTATTCCCATTTCTAAAAGGACTGGTGCGTTGTTTATTATTAATTGTGAAAGGTTCTTCTGCCGTGCTCCAAGATATTTAGGTGTGCAGTGCCACACGCCTAGCTCATATGCAACGCGTGCTTGCACAGCTTTGCTCTCGCTGCACTGTACTCCGAAACTTTGAACACAATTGAATGGTATTAGCATAGTTCTCCGAATGTGAGTGTATTGGGATTTTGTATAACCTTTGTTTGAAACAAACTATATTTGCATTTTGGGTGTTGAGTTTTTGAGCAGCCTGTATATGTCGAGATAATTTATTTTGGTTTGTCAGCCACTGGTATATCTCGGTTCGGGTTCCATATAGGTTCACTGAGGATAGTTTTTCCTATGTTGTGTTTATTTTCTCTCCGCTAAAGTGCGGGTATGTCAAATAAGACCTACCGGGTCATATGTGCCGTGTGGGGGGGAACACAAATCCCCCCCACTATATATATGTATATTGTGCCCTATTTAGGGGATCCGAATAGACCGAATAAAACAATTAATATATTTTCGTAACATTTTATTTTTTGAGAACCCCAAGGGGTTGGGAAAAAGTTATTGTTTCAATATGAGTTGTGTTTTGTAATAAAAATTTATGTAAATAGATAATAATAAAAATAATAAAAATACTAATGAAAGAAATAAAGAAAGAAAGTGCGGGTATATTTTCTCTAAATGTTACCTTAGTCATCCCCACTCCATTAAATAAATGTATACATCTAAATGTATAACCTGAAGGAGGAGGGGAAAACATGATAATAACAGTCTTATAATTTTAAAATTTGTGAAAAGATTAAATTATTTTATTTTCCACGATGTTTCTCGCAAAAGGTCGCAGCTTTAATTCAAATTAAATGGTTATAAACATCGATATAGCTCCTCAAACAATTGAAGATAATTTTTAATATGTGCACACCTGAAAGTTCTTTGATAATTTAGAATAATTTTCGTTGTTTTGAAGCTTCTGAACTGCCATTCCTGATTCCAATAAGAAATAACTCGGTGCTAGGATGTTTCTCTGCATGTGCACGGTGCTTTTAACCATTAAGGTCTAGTTTTGGACAAGTACACATAAACATGTATGGACCTAATATAGTTTAAGATAACTCTCATAAAAATATTAAGCAAGTGTGTATTTGAACCTTCTATTTGAAGGTGAGAGTGAAAGTTCTTTCTTCTAGCAAGTAGAAGTGCCGATCTGCGCTCTCAGGCGTGACGCTGAATTCCAGCAGGGGTCCCACAAGGGACTCTTCAGTTTAGTGGGTTTTTTCTAATGTTACCCCACTGCTTGTAATTTGGTGGCCGTGTAATTACTTTTGGAGACTAAGCCGAGAACTTTATAACACTTCAGACGTTTTAATTAACTCATTAAATCACCTCAGTGTTAGTTGCTTAGGGTTATGGCTTAGACTCGAGAGAAAAAAACTAGTCATAAATATAATGAAGTTCTTATCATTATTAAGTAGTCTGTATTTAATTAAGATACATTAATTAAAAATATAAAAGGATAGGGGATAAAACGCTTAAACGTACTAAAGAGATTCACTCACATACCTTGCCTAATATTAAGTTTTATTTTAAGTATAAATTATTTAATGCTTACCACTTTTTTTGTGCAAGCTGAATTATTATGAGTCGGGCTATTCTTGTTTTTATAAAAATCTGACTGAAATAAAAAGATATAACTTAAAGGAAATGTACTGACATTTGCGTAGAAGGATAGTGGGAAAGCATATAGGAAATGTCACCACAGTACATACGGTTGGGGTTCAAACCCTAACCTCTGTATCAATAGCAAACCAGACCTGATGCCCTTTGTCCAAACGTCCAACAGCACTAATTGTTTAAAAATGTAAATGTAAAGAAGAACCTTTAGTGGGCATCCCCCCGAATGAATTTTTTTTTCACCTTTTTAAAAATAAATGATATAGCACAATCCTACAATACAGTCTTTATCACATAGTATACTATTGTATGTGACAAACTTTTAAAAACTGTATTTTAACTAAACTTACTTTCATTCATTCTGTTTCCAGCCTGTGGACTGGTTTAGTTTTTTTTCCATCGATATATTTTCCACTACAGGGTTGCTAGGCTTGTCGTAGCTTTATAATATGCCTTATAATCTAACGTAAGACTAGGACCGGCACAGCATCCAGTCCCTGACCGTTAATTTATCAATGTGAAAGGATAAACCCATATTTTAATCAATGATAGATTTTTAGGCCATTCCGGAAATTGAACCTGGGATCCCTAGTTCAGTAGGCTGACACTCTACCGACTGAATTAAGGCGTTGGACTGTTTTAAATAAGCTAGATACCCCTTTAAAAGTTTTCTTAAGAAAAACCACACATATTATTTTAATTGCTATATGAGACACTCTTCAAATATACATTTGGAAAAAAAATATGATAGACTCTTTTAACTATAATACTTACATTTAAAAAGATCAGTCATCGGTTAATCATACTTCAATTAAATTTTTAGTTAAATGAACATAGGCTACATTCTTTTACACAATGCAAAATATTCCTTAAATACCCATATTTTAACAAAGGCGTTAGAGTACATATAGAAAAATTGCAGATTTTCAAAAATAACCTGTTATTAAACTATCTTTGATTTGAGAGGTGGAACAATTTTTTAATCTCTGAAGCATAACTATAAACTCCATAGCGTCAGCCCACAATCTAGCCAGACTGACTGAATAGCCACCATCTGTTAGTAATGATAGTGTCAACTTTTTTTGGTTAGAAGGTGTCATGTGGTTAGCACAACAAGCCCTAAAGTAGTTAATCTCAGTTTTCTAGACCGGAACCACTACTTTTTTCTTCTCGTTTCATTAGCTCCTCATTTGTCTTAACGAGGCTTAGTACACTGACCCCTTTATGCTTCACAGAAAAATATGGAAGCTCTGAGGATCGAACCCAGGACCTTTGTATTTGTAGGAGTCAAGACCATACAACGTCTAAATATCAAGTTTGTACAAAATCCATAAAATATATTTGGCTGAAGCCTCAGGTACAGACACAATTGTAAGACCAACATTTTTTGGGTTCATAGAAGTGTATCTTAGTCTCAAGCCTAGAACGTTCACGATCACAAACATTTATACCCATAGGCCTAAGGGCCACCGCACTACCCATGACCAGCGACCAATGAGGATGTTTGTGGTAAATAGGAGAGCGGGCACTTGACTGCAGTGACCAGCTGGCCGCGGTGATCAATGGGATGGCGTGCGGATTGCAGTCGGCCAGTTAGCCAACTGGGAAAATCCATTAGGAATGAAATGGCCGGTGCTTTCTTGACCAAGGAGCATGTCACCGGTGTCTAGAGGCAACGACTGACTTGTAACAGAACAGTTTAACCTAACGTAGCACGCTAGTCAGTGCGGTGTAGCGAGCGACGAGCGGAGCCGCTCAATGTTCGATGCTTGATGAAATGTTCCTCCATTCCATTGTCGGTTTTTCCACGAATCCCTTCGATTGTTACATTACAAGTGTCAGTGGAGACAATTGCATCAAGCAAAGTGATCCAGTCGTCAAAATGTGTTCTGGAGGAACTACGTTTTGTGTGCTATTAGCATTTTGTAGCAAGTGGAATTAAGATAACATTGTTTGTTATTGGAAAATAATTATTTTGTTGGATTCTCAAGATCGAAAACATTAACTTATAATAAATTTAATAAAACACAACTAATTTCTTGATTTTTAGAAGTAAAATAGGCTACAATTTCCATACCTTAGTGGTATAGCAAGATTAATATGATGAAAAAAAAACTTTGGACAGCAATGAGCACGACATAAACAAAAATCATCTCGTAAATCAATTTGAGCACCTATGGCACATGTATGTCTTCCATGCTCAAAGAATAGCTTATTCGATTTTGTTATTTGAAATAGATTTTTTTTTTAATAATACCTAGGCACGGAGATTAAGCCCGTAACCTTTGTACGCCAATTCTCTTACCATTGAACAATACAGAAATCATTCCGCGTTTAAGGTAATTTTTCACTCATATTTCAAGGCAGAGTCTGTGATGGACGTGTGTAACTCGTCAGATACATATAATCAATCAATACTTAACTAAAATAGCTTGTCTGTTTAATCCATCGTGATATGAGCGTTCATGGAGTTGTCATTGCAATATCGGTAGAACAAATTCCTTCTGAGTCGAAGGGGGCTGCGCTGTCTGATAGCATGAAATCTTAAATGATCGCTCATATGTAACAGACAGTTGCCACACTTCCATCACAGACTCTGCCAAAAATAAGAGTGAAGGCTGACGCTCCGTAACGTATGACTTATGGATAGCTCTGTGTTAAGAGGAATTGTGTATTTATTAATCCAAAGTTACCGAGTTCAATTCCCATGTCCAGGTTTCATTTTAAAATTTAGAATATTACATTTAGATGCGGCTATAAATGTACTTAACAACTCCGATAACTTGTCTATTTAATCCACAATTTCAAGTAGAGATTTAACTCGCTATTTTTTAAAATAATAATGTGTTTTTTTTAGCATCGCATCCTTCTACCCTTTCGGTTTATACGCTTATGTAATAATTACATTAATGGTTTTAGGAGGGATTCGGTGCAGCCTTTTCACATATTCTGTCAATGATGTATCTTCATCGTTTAACTATACATCCTCAAACTCAAATTGTATTCTTAAAATGTAATATAACGAAGCGTTTACTAACTCTTGAGATATTTAGATTTTATACAACTCAATTCTTGAGTGATTTTCTATTAAATTTATAATCCTTATTACATGCTTTTGTATATGTATATATTTATATATGATAGTGCAATACATATCTTCAGTTGAATTTAAAAACTAAGATACACGGAGAACAAACTTGAGAGAAAGTGAAAAAAACTCTTTCTTTGAAATATTTGGTAATATGTGTATACCCTTTAAAAATTAATCTACACATATAATAAAACTGTAGATCGGTTTGTACGTTCGATTTTATCTGTTTGTTTATTTCCAGTAAACTCAAAAAGTACTTATTGGTTTGAGAGACTCCGTGGACGTGGAGGGACTGTCTTCAGGACCAGACCTCCCGTTGATGCGTGACGAGTCGAGCCAGGGGTCGGATGATG
>CABFOV010006084.1:24298-37319 GCA_902141375.1 Timema poppense | reverse complement strand
ATTCCAGATGAGCTAGAAACTTGAAATTTGACAAACTTATATCTTCTAGCCTGTAACCGACGGGAAAATTCCAAAAAAAGTTAAAAAAATTAATTTTTAACCCCCGAAAAAAAATTCAAAATGGTGGATCAACTTTAAAGTAGATCCGGAACTTTCTTTGGGGGTCTCTTGTGGCTAAACGGTAAGACCTATCAAAAACGGTTTTGGAATTACATTAGTTTACAACCACTTGCAAAGAAAATGTACTTGAGGTTTGGGGGTGTTGCCCCCAACGAGCAACTCGAGTATATTACATGACACGGCATGTTAATTTACTTTTGTATCACCGCATTTTACTGCCTGTTCAGGTTATACACATATAGGATAATTACGCAAATAGAATAGGGCTGAGGAAGAAACCATTTTAGAAGTAATATATCCGCATTTGCGTGTAAAGAGACCATTTAGGGGAGAAAAAAAACACCTTTAGTTGTCCCTACCAGGAATCAAGCCCCAATCTCGCCATCATCAGCTGGCCAGAATAACAAGAGAGTGAGAGTGACCATTCGGATCACTGAAGTGAGTCCCTGTGTCGATCCTGGATATGTCCGCCGCTCAATGTACCGGCTTAGCGTCGTCGTCATATACCTAATGGTGTCGGTCTGCAGACCCTAACCTCATATACGAGACAGGATGAAAGCCTCGGGCACGAATGAAAGCAATCAGTGGGCGGTCGCACTCCGGGTTAATTTGATTAAGGTGTTGGGGCAGTGTAAGGGAAGAGAATAGGATATAAAGAAGGAGGGAGGAGTGCGCCGGATATTTTGCCCAGATTCACTTTCGTAAGCCTTAATCACCTCNTTTGATTAGGGTGTTGGGGCAGTGTACGGGAAGAGAATAGGATATAAAGAAGGAGGGAGGAGTGCGCCGGATATTTTGCCCAGATTCACTTTCGTAAGCCTTAATCACCTCAAGCTATATGATCCACGAACCGGAGCTCTTCAAAAGACGGAAGTAATACTGGCTTGTGACCTTTACATGACACAATCCGCACGTGCCAAACATAATGAGGAGAGGAAAGGTTGACTAGAAATACTAACGTCAGCAAAATGTTCATTTACTTTTATTTTAGTGCATGCACGAAGCTAAAGGTCGAGTTTAAACGTATATGACTTAAGTTTATAATCTTGTATAAGTCACATACTTAACTTAGGATTTCCAATTTCCACTATTTAAGCCATAAATGACATTTAACTAAGTATTTTCACCATGTATAAATCATTAAGAATTCTATATATGTATAGATCATATTTAAATAAGGATTCGCACAATAAATAATATACCAATACGATTTAAGTATTATCGTATGGTATGACCTATAAGTCCTAAATTACTCAGATTTCTCATATGTGTAAGTAAGGCATATAAGACTTAAGGAGTTCCACCTGATATAAGGTATAAATAACTTTGGATTTCTAATTCTTAAAGAGAGGCCTATATGATTAAGGATTCTCACCATTAATAAAACAGTCATGACTACACTGGATATCATCGGTGAGGAAACTGCATGGTTACTTTTGGGGAAAGGCTTTGCCATTCTTTCGTTTTCGTGTGGTCAATCTTCCCCAAATATAAGACAAGTTTAGCAACGTTGGTTAGTGGAGGTTGCCAATAGCACCTTTTCTTACCTCAGCACATCACCTTCAAATAATAGCTGAAAGCGGAGAGATATGGCAACAGGTGATCGAGAGAGAGCGAAGATAAAGCTTTCCTTCATTAGAACTGCAATTCACTCAGCAATGATATTACAAGAATTCACAATCAATACTACTCTAGTTTATTATTATTACTATTTTGCAATTATTCGGTAGAAATGAAATTTAGGAAGAACACCTATAATGATAAATTATCCTTGATAAATTGCATCTCCCATAATCTGTTTAGTTAGGAATTTAAAATATATCTAACCCTTCCCGTAAAAGAAAAACAAACCTCTGTCAAGGCTTCGAGATGAAGAAAACACTAAAACTAGTTCGCGCGCAACCAACCAAGTGTGCCTCCCAGTCACGGTTCAACTGAGATGACATTCTGATGACAAGGTATAACAATGGCTTTCACACTCTTTCGAGTTCTACTCTGGTAAATATTACAGTAGCTAGCTACTCAAACAAACAAAGAATTATTATTCATTTCAGGTATTTAAAGTACAATTTCTGAAACGACTGATTATATCAGCACACGAGAATTCTACGAGCAAGTGCGAAAGGGCCTACCAATTTCGTTATGCAAGGTATTTTCTCGTACCTTCCAGGGTTCGTTTACATGCCACAATCGACATGGCTACGGATTTTTATCGCGTAAGAAAAATCCATCAACCTCGGCTGGGTTTGAACCCACGAACATCGGGGTCCTGAGGCGAGCACTTTAACCCAAGATCATCGAGGTCAACCAACCACAGAAAGATCTAAAATAATGTTTAAATGAAAGACAATTTTAAAATTACAAAGGCATACAATGTGTTGATTTTATGCTGTCCGAAATGGGTTGTATTTATTTATTATGATGAAATCCTGAGTTGGTTATTGCTTTGTTCCATAGAAAAAATTCAGTGACGAATGATTTTTCTAGTTTCAAACGTAAACTTTCGGCGAATCGAATCGGTGGGCACGCAAACTAATCCGGTCTGGTTTGCCGCTGACGAGGCGGTCGGGGTTCAAATCACGGCTGTGTGTACTGAGGGTGTTTCTCCTAAATGTTTTCCCCCTCCCTCTTCACATTTACTTTACTTCTACCTTCCTCATCCTTAGCACAAAAGTTTAGTTAAATGAGGATAGCCCGGAAGAGTTGTAGGACGCGATGAAAGGAAAAAACCTCTAAAGGAGCGACCGCCATTTGTTGGCGAAGAAAGTGTCAACTTCCACTGATAGAGGTTGTCATGTGGTCATCACAATGAATCATCCGGCCGTTAATCTCAGTTTTATATGCCGGAGCCACTACATTTATATCAAAGTAGCTCTTTATTCGTCCAAATGAGGCTGAGTTGACCCCGTTACAGAATCACTGCTTCATTGAAGAACCTGGAAAATACGGGGATCGAACTCGGATCCTATGTATCTCTGTAGCCAGGAATTATTTACTACTAAACCACAAGGTGCATAAACAAAAATGTAGTGGCGTAAAAAAAACTAATAAAATTAAATAATTTGTTTTTACATGCGTTATTTATTTCAAGTGTAATTGGTTAACGAAGAATCAAACTAATTAAGCAGTGACCAGAACAGGTGACATACCACCTTGTATACACATTATACGAATAAGAAATTTATAATAATTAAATCATGCATGTGGGCTTAGCGCCAAGTTTGTTTGATTTGTCGATGATGAGGTCAAGACTCAAATTTCGACCAGGGGTAATGGGGGTGATTTTTCCTAAACAGTTTCCTCCTTCTCCCTCCACGCAAATAAAGGTACGTTTCCGCTAAATTAGACCTACATCCCAAATGTAATTAAATTCTGATAGCCCGGAGGGGTAGATTTAATGGGGGGAAAAATTGAAAATTAGGATATGAAGGCTTGTAGGTTATCAGACTCAAGATGGTGGCCAAGACAAAAAAATTGGGTCAAACCCTGCAAAAGGTTGTAAACCAATGGGTTAGCCATTAATGGACTTAGAGAACGTTGCCCAAGTTGCATTAGTGTATGAGGGTGATGTTTAAGAGAATGTAGGTTAAATAGTTGTTACAACCAACGCTTTTTATAAATCGAGTGAAGCGAAACTGTGTTAGGTGGCAGCATAAAATACTCGATCAAAGGTAAGTGCTTTTCGCAGTTTTTATATCAAAACGTGTTTTTGATCTGAAGAAATCAAATACTTATCTAGTAGAAATATAGAGTTTAATTTTCTTAATATAATGACCTCAATAGTTATTGAATATATGACATGTGTGGTCTGAAATGTAATGACAAATTTTTCTCTACATTTAAAAAGTTTGTCAAATAATGCTACAATGCTCATGACAAATGTTCAAGATCTATTGATATCATCATTTGAAGAAAATTAAAACGAATTGTGCCTACACTAACTACTCCTGCTTTCATGGAAGAATAATTCAACACGATGCTTATTTAATTTATTGGTTACGACGCTTTATTTTAAGCTTGCCTGCTGAGGACAATATTATCCCCTTTAACAATTTAGGATTTGCAACACATCGTGAACATATAATCAGATGTATATAGTGAAAACGTTCACCACAATGCAATACTTGCGGGAATATATTGTCACTACCCATAGGCCTGCCAAAAAAACAACATGATACTGGTTCGATAGTTGAAAATAAGGTAATCGACCCCGGATAAAAGGTTCACCCTCCTTACCACACCCGCCCAACCTTTGCTCAATCTTAAAGACTTTGCCACTCGAGAAAATATGATTTATCGACCAGACAGCCAGATAACGGCCGCGTTATGGTGGTCAGAAATAGCACCCCCTCGCCTTCCTCCACTGATTTCCCCGAACGTTTCACCGTTTTAATGATCCACTTCGATGGTCTGAGGCGTCAATCTAGCAATATACTTGAATGCCGATGACGGGGATAGGGGTGGACTGGGCCTCAAGGACAGAGGGTGATTTCCCGGTGGGCCTGTTTGATTCGGGCTGCCACAATTATTTCAACTAAAATAAATATATTCATTAAATTATAAATCTATTTTTGTATTAAATTTGATGAAAAGTGACAGTGAGTAAGTGTTCTTTCCAGTCAACAAACGATTAGCATCAAAATAAACAAAAAAACGATAAAAAGTGGACTGTAATCAATATAACATTGTGATAAATGCTTACCTCTACTAAATGAGGTTCCGCGACAATGGAGGTTTACCTTGTGGGTTGGCAAAGGAAGGAATAGGGAACAAGGCGTTAATTCCTCAGCATTTCTCGAACCTTTGTTGCGTTTTTGGATCAAAGAGGCCCCTTTAGGGCTTGAAGCACCGACTCACGCGTGAACAATGATTTATAAAGCAAAAGATGTACTCATCATGGCAGACACCCAACGCGTACCGAGTCCCACGCTGAACTAACTAACAAAGGAACAAACGACCTTCCTTTCCACTCTCAAAATAAAAAGGAGGGAAAAACTCAAAAACGGCGGGAATCAAAGAACAACTAACCCATACAAACCAATAAAGATAGGGAATTATATCAAAAGAACTAGGTTAAACAAACTTTTACACAAAGGCTATTTTACAATATTAAATATATACAGTTCAGAGACTGAACAGTAAGTCTATGGTGCCCAGAATACATCATTTGTGAACATGTATAATAGCATAAACTTTAAAACCACTCCTTTTAATTATCTCTTGGAGTTGTTATAAACAAAAGTAAAATCACCAGATTAGTGATCTACACATGTAACAAGAGGAGTATCATTTTACAAACTTAAATATATCAATAAATACACTCAGCTATTGCCCAAGCATTTGGAAGCCTTTTTGAACGTATCGGTAGAAACTTATTTTCCGAAAATGTAGCTTTAATGGCCTCGGAATTAAATTAACTAGGTAATTATAAAGATATAAATACATGTCCTCAATTCAGCTTAACTTGAAACATAGCTTCTGTGGTAGATATTAATATATGCTAAGGGATATTATATTTGTAGTCCCGGACCGCTTAGGACCTTACAATCCACCTGTGGACGGGAATTTCAGTTTTCGATTTCCGGTCGGGTGTATTAAGGGTGGTATCAGCATACGAGAATTTCTATAAGCGAGGACAAAAGGGCTTACCAATTTTTCTGGGAAAGATATTTTCACATACTTTCCAGGGTTATTTTACATGCCACAATCGACATGGGACGGCCGGTTTTACTTCCCCTCCGAAAGAAGTTGTGCTACGGATTTTTATTGGTCAAGAATAATCCGTCAACCCCAGATGGGTTCGAACCCACAAACATCGGATCCTGAGGCGAGCACTTTACCCCAAAACCACCGAGGTCGAATTTTAGTACTCGTGAAAGTTAAGGTGGGAGTGTAGAGAACGCGAGAAAAGCCCAGTGGTTTTACCGATTTATAGTAACACTTTTTTTATTTTGCCAAAATAAATAAAATATTGCTAAGTAGAAACAGAAAATTTAATTTTCTACACATGGTGACGTCAACAGTTGTTGATATCTGTCGTGATCATAGCGGTATTAGATGAGAAACTTTTTAAATGAAACGAAAAAGTAAAAAAATAAATTTAATATGCGTATTGTTCTCATGATCGCGTCGAAAATACAGGCCCAGTCCAAACCGATGAGTTTAAGGGCCGGTTTCATAGTCAAATTTAGTACGCCTCAAGTGCGGCGCTACACTGTATATGACGATACCTACCTAAACTAGAATGNGGGCCAATTTCCTATGCGAGAACGGCCCATTCCATTCGAGTTTAGGTAGGTGATGTCTTGTATTTAGTGTAGCACCACACTTGAGGCGTACTAAGTCTGACTATGAAACTGGCCCTATGATACGACATGAAAATGTAATACAAGTGTAGACCCGGGTTTAGATTAAATTTTATTTTATTGGGGCGTCAAGTAGTAAGTTAAGTTTCCTGCCAACGTTTTATGATAAAGTTATCAGTAAATGTGAAATCAATACTACATTTATTAGTTTGGTTAATTTATTGGATTACCTAAATTGTGATTAACATATTAAGGATAACTATTGCAATTTAAAATTTAAAAAAACAACAGAATTGGTGTGCATTTCATATATCCATCTTGTTTGAGTGCGGTAGAGCAAGTAGGAGTGATTAATTCACCTCCGTACTGATCGACTTAAACAAAGCTAGCCATTCCCCCTCTAGCTTGAGTCGAGGGGCTGCTTGCTACCCCTACGAGCCTAAAAAATAGGATTCACCAATAAGGTGTGCACAGGCACAATTTTTCCTCTAAAAGGGATTGTTCCAAGGGCCCGCTTTCACTTTCAAAAATAAACAAGCGTAGCCCGGTGGATGGGGTAAATATTTTTTTGTAAATGCCGTTTTTCCCCCTACAATTTTGTTGTTGTCGCTATGTTAGGGCAATTAGCAACAAATAAACAAAGCAATGTTCCCTTGTAGATCCATCGTGTTAGTAGAAGTTTTGAAAATTAGGTAAAATTGTCTCATTCTAGGGACGAGAGTTTTAAATTTTTTGGATAAGTCACATATACACGATAAGTTACAGCATACTTACGAGAGTTTTAAAATTTTTGGAAAGGTCACTTACACACAAACGATAAGTTACAGCATACTGTTACAAACATTATAAATAATTTCAGTTCCAAATTGATCTAAAAAGCGATGTCGTGGTGCTTGTTACTCACCCAAAAGATGTCCTTGTGCTCTATCGAACGTGTGGTGTGGAAAAGTCGCCCCCTGGAAAGAGACAGTAATTAGTTGCGTGGATAAGACAAATAACAACAGCCAACAGGAACAAAACCGTTCGGGTCAAGAACCTGCGATAGATCAGGTCAGCACTTTTAACTAGTGTTAAATAAACAATACATTATCATCAGAATATTAGAAATACACGATTGTTTTTAGGTAGAGGACGAGCGATAGTAAGAATTGGGTAGAAAGAGCATTTTAGAACATGCATAATTTTTTGCAACCAACCAAGATATTATTTTACATCATCATTAAGGGTCTAATATTAGGTCTATTTTATAGGTACTCTATTGATATTATCTATCCATAAACTAAGTAACGGTGAGAGGAAGGGGGTGGGGGGCTATAACAATACCTACATGGTGTTACATGGGGGAAGGTTGAGTACATCACAGTGTTACATAACAAAGATCTTATACTTCCTAAAGTTGAAAACATAATATTACTGTTCAGGATTTCACCGTTGATAAACACACTTATAACTTCCGGTTCTAAGTAGTATCCGAGTCCCTCTTTTGGTGTCTAAAAAAGCTTCCATATGAGAGAATAACATCACACTTGATGTGTAAAGTTACGTGACACAAATCGGGGAGACGTGGGGGCAACCTAAATGTATGTCTACATGGTGTTACATCTACTTCTTCCCTAGCCATATCCTTGAATAACTTCACAAGAAAAACTTACCACAATAACCAACACAAAACACGTATTTAACTCTTTTTGAGATCTCACTTACAATTGGTAGGAAATTGAAATATTATATTGGAGCTGCGAGTCAAAATGTCTCACCAAATTTTATCTCTCTGCACCAAATGCAACGTTTTACCTCGCAAAGAATCGTTTAGAGACAAAATGTCGCATTTGGTGTTAGACAGACCGTAGTCGGTCGCGTAATCAAATTACATTATCATTAAAAGTCAATCTTAGGGCCTTCTAAACTCGCAAATACATCATGTGCTTACAAATAAAATTTGAGTGCGACTAAAAATACTTTATCACGTCATAATAGGTAATGTTAAAACAAATACTTTTTTAATAAGAAAATTTAAATTTTATTTATTCTATTTTTTCCTCGTATTTGGGGAGATATCAAATTTAAGGTGTATAGAAAAAAAACTAGAGTAGAAAAACAATGAGTGGTCGCGGGATATTTTTGTCAATCGGGGCTCAAAAAGGTTGCCAACCCCTTACTTAAACCTTGCAACCACCGGTGCGGGTAGAATAAGTAGAGTAATGAGGTTAGAATATTCCACGCCCATTTATTAAATCAAAGGTAAACGTAAAAGAAAACCGACTTGTGTTAATTATGCGTCCCCATTATATATAGGTACAATAAGATTTTTTTTAAATGTTCTCCACTTCCATAAGAAAATATTGTATCTTAGTAGGCTTTCCATGAAAATCCTGTTAGTAAGCAAAATACACTTTTATTTTCAATACAAAATTTCCAGTGTTTCCTCCCCTCCCCCCGTTATTTTTCAGATACAATTTTCATATTTTTAACTAATTCAAATAGTATACATGAATTAAAGTACATTTTCCACCGAATTGACCCAGGTGTGAAGTCGTGTTATTGGTGTTTAGAACGGGATGATTTGACCTTGTCGGAAAAATGTATATTTTTTTTATCCCCACGGCTTATTACCTGTTTAGGTTATACACATATGTATTAACTATGCTAATGAGTTAGGAATGAGGAAGGTTGAATTTAGAAAAAATGTACCCACATTTGCGTAGATAGAGTGGAAAACCATTTAGTAAAAACCACCCTCATTACACCTGACTGGGGGATTCGAGCCCCGATCTCCCTGTCATCTGCAGTCTAATCTAACACGAGTGACGCCTTAGACCATGCGACCACCGAAGCAGGTTATGCAGTTTTTACGCAGCCTTATTTTTCTGAGTGGAAAAAGAGCGTGGGAAAGGGAGGTGGGGGAGGAAAGACGTGTGTTCGAAACAAGGTGATTAGTTTTTAAGTTACTTTTCCTTCCGTGTAAAGGAATAAAGTGATATTTAAAGCTTGCAGTCAAATGTCCCAAGCAGGGTTGCTATTATTTTCGTACTACCAAATTCCCTGTGTTTTCCATATTTCCCAGAAGAAATTCCCATTTTTCCAAGCAGCTTGGATTGAATAAAAGAGTAAAAACATATATTAATTTTCCATCAAAATGGCTAGTGTGAAGTCGTGCAACTTATTTTTAAAACAGAATAATTTAAGATTGATGGGGGAGTACATATTGTGTCGTTTCACAGACCTAGTTAAATATGTAATAAGACATGTTTGAATAAGAGTACTTAATTTTTCAATTAACATTTTCGTCTACAAAAAGACCTAAACTTTCAGGTAAATTAACCAATATCCTAGGGTTTTTACTAAATTTGGCAAAATTACCTGTTTCCCCCAGTTTGCCAATCGCGTGGCAATCCTGCCCTAGTTCACAAATATGTCAGTACTTTAAAAAAGTATCTTGGTGATATTATATTTTAAGGGCTATCCCCGGTGCGTGACAGCCCTTAAGTTACGAAACCATATTGACATTGGAGGGGAGCGGGGTGTCCACTAAGTCGCTTGATTTACTCGCAACAGATGTCGACACGACGTTTGCGGATGTGTGCGAGCTTACCAGAGGTGTCAGGTAGAGTCAACTTGACATGAGCAAAGGCGGGCTCTCTCTACAGTCCGTTCAGGCTGAACCCACCCGATGTGAGTTTGGAAGAGGCGTTAAGAAAACATGCCGCGTTCAATATTAATAGTAACGGTAACGCTTAAGTATACTAAGCTAAGAGCCCCGAATTCGATCCCCGTTTTGACCAATACTTTTACAATTGTTTAAATTAGGATGTCCTTTCTACACAGTGGTGAATTAACATCCGTGTTAGTAAGAATTAGGCCTGTTAATATAGTTAAGGTCGTTTATGAGTAGTGTTGTTTTTTTGTTCAGAATCTTGCTAGCCCTGTGGAGTATTAAGATTCGGGATTAGGAATGGATGATTTAGATAAAAGGTACCCTCATTAGAGTGAGGGGAGAGTGGGAAAGCATTAAGGAAAAGGCCACACTCAGTAAGGCCAAACAGGATTCAAACCCTTACTTCCATGTCAGCGGAAATCTAGACCATTGCGAGAATGACACATTAGACTGTGCAGTATGCAACTTACAAAGTGTGTCAGATAAAGTTAATTAGGGCGTAATAGCACATGTGTGAAACGCGGTCTAAAATAAACAAGCCAATCTAATCCAGTTTAGTTTACCGGCGACGGGAGTTTAGATTTGAATATCAACCTGATGTACTGAAGTTTTTTCCCCCCTCCTACATGATTTTCCACTTTCCCTCCACGCAAACGCGAACAAGTTTCCTTTAAATTATACCTTACTATTCCCTACTTAGTGAATTTAATTAAATGCAGTTAGTATTTTAAATTTAAAATAACGTAAATTTAAACTTTCTCGTACTATTTCATTACTTTTTATAATTTCCTTTTATCCAACTCGAAACAATATTTTTAACATAATTAAAAGTACTTTTTCTTCGTTTTGGAACATTATTGACTACAGTATGTGTAATATAGTCCATACATCAATACGTTTTAATATAGGCATCGTATTTACTTGCAAAAGAGAAAATACTTGTGATTTTTGTTATATATAATACATTATTTTATCGTATTTAGAAATATTTAACTGAATAAAATACTTTTAGCCACTGCGTGGGTGCATCATTGTAAAATACTTGTTTCCGTCATGTTCAACCACGTGGTTTAAATTCGTCGATCGTCATTTTGAAGCTATTTTCGTTGAGACCTTTTGTGAAAGTACCGTGAAAAATATTTTTTAAGTGGAGTACAATAAAACGATAAATAAGCTTTGTGTTCGACCTCAAATCAATATATAAATAATATTGGCCTAAATTACTGTGGTTAACTATCACATTCATATATTTAATATTACCATCTGTTTTCATTACAGTGATGCAAAAGTGATAGAGGTCAGCTGTTGGCGTAGGGATATATTAGGGATTATTTCAAGTAATGTTTTGAGCTATCATTAAGGTAAACTTAAGTCATGAATAAATTATAGTTTGTATGTTAAAAAAAAAAGTATTTGCTTTTTCCGCGAACCACGTCTTTCGTTCAGGCTATCCAGCTATTAACACTTAGAAGGCAAAAGCTAAGAAAGGTACATATTTAGAGGTAAATGTACCCACCGAAGCATAGTCTGAAACCTTTTAAAGGAGAAAAAAAAAAGCCTTCAGTACAACCGGCCGAGATTCAAATCCCAACCTCACCACCTTGGCAAACCAGATTAAAAGAGACTGACGCCTTCACTCACGTGTCCACCGGTTTAAAAAAAACAAAAGACACTCACAAACCAAACATTGGGCACACTCGGCAGTCGTGAGCTTATGGCTGAATTGACTACCCATGCTCACACCCAAACACAGCGACATAAGGTCCAAGCTAGTTTATTATTATTATTATTATTAGTTATCTAACGGGACTAGGAGCCAGTTCCCATATAAGTGAAAGCATTACGCCACGAGAAGGCTCACAACTACATAACACACACGTATGAAGTGACTTTTAAAGGCCAACTTGATGGACTGAGGCGCTAGTAAAATATAATATACAGTCCAATTTCCATAGGCAAAGCCTTATATGACAACCAGAGAAGTGTTTTTTTAACACCAAGTTCGGGTTATACATTTTAGTGATTAGGAAAGTTATACTAGAAGAAGTGTACCCGCATTTGCGTGGAAGGAGTGGAAAACCGTTTTGCAAAAACCATCCTCTATACACCCAACAGAGATTTGAACGTCGATCTTCATCGTCGGCAGTATAAAATATTGCGAGAGTGATGCCTTGGACAATGCGGCCGCCGAATCGGGTTGCACTTCATTTAAATTCTACCGTTCTCATCTCTAATATTTTAGTTTAACTACGCGGGAGGATGGACAAATGCTCTTTTAGGTTCCATTTAACCACAAAAGTTTTAGTTTATTAATTTTATTTGTTTTTGGGTGTTCTTGTCGTCAAAAATATACCCAAGGCAATGCGAGAATAATCTATGGCGAGATGAGGCGGTTATGTTACACAGTCTCGAAACTTTATTTCCGTTTAGCTATCCTTGAACAAAACTTTGTAGCGGAATGAGATTGGTTCATTTGAACAGATCTCATTGAGGTTAAAACTTTCGAAATTATTAATCTCGCAAGCGACAGATAGTTTTAAAATCTTTATTAGGCTAAAGTTAAAATGGAGGAGGTTTGGATTAATTTTTTAATGATCAAAGAAATTGGAAATAATTTTATAGAGGGGCGCGTATATTCCGTGGGCTTAAAAATGTTTTATCAAATTGTTCAGACTGAATAAAGTATGTGCTTTAAATTTAATTAAACTAATCGAAGTAATGATGCAACCTACTACAGTTAAATATTTTAATATCGGACACCTTCTAAGATTAAAAAAAGTCCGTTCTTAAGCAGTGTTTGTTATTTGGTTTATTTTTTAAAATCATAGTGCTTGAACAGTCTAATCTATGTGAAACTATGACATTGTGGATATTAACTACTAGCGATCCCGCACGGTGTTGCCCGTGACCCACTGTGGTATAAGAATTATATAAGCCAGCC
>CABFOV010006083.1:0-14027 GCA_902141375.1 Timema poppense | reverse complement strand
TTGATTCAGTATATTACGTTTATTTTAATTTTCTAAACATGGTAAAATCGACGGTTCTTAAATTAAATTACATTTGCTTATAATTCATTTGGTGCACACGAATTGTGGAACTACTCATCCGAGGTTGGTAATACCCTTACACGAACTACGGAGTAAAAATTAAGCGTATTAGCAAGCTATATTGTTAATTTATTCATTTAATTTAATATATTGTTTTAGTGAGTTAAATTGTAAATTGGAACTATATTTTTAACTTAGTAATATTTTTGTAATTTATTTTTGTTATACCCAAGTACAGAATATTGAAAACCCTTTAACTTATTTAACTTTTATTTTTAAAACCATACAATTTATTATTGATTTAGTTTTTATTAGATTAATATCTATTGTGAAGGTGTTATAGGAATATCACTTTTGGTTTCAATAATTAATACTGATGCTAATGATTAATTATTTTCTATCCCTTATTGTAGTACGATTTTAAAATTTATTTTATTTTTAATTATTTTAAGTTTAATAAACAAAAATTTGATGATTGGTTTAAATAATAATGTTAGCTATTTTTATATTTTTTGCTAATGTTAAATTGAGAATTTGTTGTAATTTAAGTTGTTTTATGACATTCGACTATTTCATGAGTTGTGACTATTTTTATATAGGCTAAATCTTGCATTTATATTAAATATGACTTTGATTTCTAGCCGCGTAGCGCCACCCGTTCGGGCTATACGCATATGTAATAATTACACTGATGTTCTAGGAACGAGGAAGGTTGAATTTAGAAGAAGAGTGGTTACATTTATTTACGTGGAGAGAGAGTGAAAAACCAATTATTTAGTAAAAAAAAAACCTCAGTACATCCAACCGGGATTCGAACCCAAATCTCAGAGTCATCGGCAGTCCCAATCCATTACGGAAGTGACGCCTTAGACCATGTGACCAACGAAGAAAGTTATAATATAATTTATTAATGAATTAAGCTTACCAACATATCTTCTCGCGTGGACTTATCCCCTTTTTGCTCCGGTATGGAAGATCTCTGCGAGGCCGACAGCTTCTGGCCAATCTTGTGGCAGGATTTACCTGGCTCTGTTGAGTCGCGTGCCAACTCTACAAAGGGCCGCTGAACTATCTACCCGCAACAACAAAAAAACCGGCAAAAAATGCATTAGTCCCCCGCCTGCTCCCCCCTCCATAAAAAAAAACCGGCAAAAAATGCATTAGTCCCCCGCCTGCTCCCCCCTCCAACCCCTTCTAGATATTTAACATACTCGGCCCGTTCTTTAGTGTCTAAGTGGATTGACTAGGTAATCACTAGCATAATGGATCCTGGTTCGAATACGTGAGGGGATTTATAAGAAATATCTTTTATTTATTTTTTCACATTATTTTAGCACCACGTCTTACCACTAGTGTTGGTTATACGCCTATGTACTAATGACGGTAGTGGTTTTAAGGACTAGTAAGGCTATATTTAGAGGAAGTGTACCCGCACTTGCGTTGAGGGAGGGTGGAATACTATTAAAAACATCCTTGGTCCACCCGACCGAGATTCGAACCTTGATCTCCCCGTTATCGAAAGTCTAATCTACTGCGAGAGTAGCGCGTTAGACCACGCGGTCGCTGATGCGTGCCGAGTTTGATTTAGACAGGAATAAACTTTATTGACAGCCACACGATTCATTAAAACCTTATTCAATATGCACATTATATACTGTGTGGAATATATTATAACGATCTCTGCTATAGTTACAGTTATTCTCTCGTAGACACAGGTTGTGGAATGTAATTGATGTAGTCATGTTGAACTACGAGTAGATATTGTCAGTAAGCCTAGTAATGGATTCCTGTGTACACACGCCATATTGAATATAGTTCAACGCAAACCAAATCTCCTTTAGATTGGAGATGTGCCAATTACCCCTAATTAAAAGAGTCTGCTCCTCGTTGATTGGTCAAGAGCACATAACAATTAAGGGAAATATCCTGAAAAATTGAAAAATAACACCTTGACACGGGAATAGAATCCGGGACCTTTGGTTTAGTATGTCAATGCTCTAACCACTGAGTTATCCAGGAGTCGTCCCGTGCCCAGGGTCATTCTTCACTCATATTTCAAGGCAGAGTCTATGATGGACGTGCGGAAATGGTCGGCTTTATTCACGTCCATCATAGACTCTGCCTTAAAATATGAGTGAAGAATGACCCTGGGCACGGGACGATTCCTGTATAGCTTAGTGGTAGAGCATTGGCGTATTGAGCCAAAGGTCCCGGGTTTGATTCTCGTGTCAAGGTGCCATTTTCAATTTTCAGAATATGATTTCTAGATGGAGAATTCCCTCTCCTAAGATCTGTAAGTACGTGGTCTAGAGGCCGCGTCCGGGGTATAGGTCCGGAGCGTCGTGTGCATCATAGAACATTCTTTGGCACAAGAGTATCGAACTTGGACACGTTAGATAATGTTGTTAATGTGCGGGTTAGTGACACGACTGTCGGTTAGCATAGTTCGAACACCATCATATTTTATGTGTCCATTCCAATGGACAAGTAGCACTGTTCAATAAATAACAGCAAAACAGACCCGCTTCGTTGGCCGCGTGGTATAACGCGCTACTCTCACGTTAGACTAGACTGCTGATCACGGGGAGACATTATTATTATTAGCACCGCGTCTTACTACCCGTTCGGGTTATACGCACTTACGCTAATTTGTAATGTTAGGGTGATTGTGAGATGAAATGGAGGGCCTACAGTTTAACGTGGAATCCGAACCACGGTGGAGGCCTGGCGTTTCACACATTCACAAGTTGTGATTTATAGACGTCTTGTAAGAGGTGAAGAAAGGGATTGGCAACAAGATGAATCTGTGCCGGGGCCGAGGATTGAACCCTGACCCCTAACACACAAGTCTGACACCTTACCCCTAGACCACCAGGTCACCACGGGGAGATTGGGTTTCAAATCTCGGTTTGGTGTACCGAGGGTGTTTTTTTTTTAGAAAGTATAACCCGATCGGGTAATACAATGCGGTTCTAAAAAAAATAAGAATAATAATCAACACCCATTTCTGTCCCTCGTTAGTCACAGCCCCTCCCCAGAGCCACTCTGAGAAGACTACGACGATAGAGGGCGCCAAGTAGTGACAGTAAGTAGTCTACTAATAATTTAAATAAAATGTTTCTTCTGTTGACCACAAAACAGGTTTATCTTCTCACGGACTGCCTCGTTCTGATAAACAATTAGAAAATATAGAGAGGTACAGCAGGGGTCGGCAACAGGTCGATCGCGTAAGAAAACTACATTGTCACAAAAAGGAAAGCTTACCTGCCATTTATTTCACTATAGTACCGCTTATAAGATGGGGCCATAGTGTAATCCATCTGGGTAGGACCTTTCAGTGTAACGGAGTGTACATTATATTTATTTTCTATAAAGGCAGGTGGTACATAAGTATTGAAGGAAATAATGTAATTAAGGTTGGTGACCTGGTGGTCTAGGGGTAAGGTGTCAGACTTCTGTGCTGGCGGCCGGGGTTCAATACTCGGTCCCGGCACAGATTTATCTGATCACCAAACCCTTCCTTCACCTCTGACAAGACATCTTGTGAATGTGGGGAATGCCAGGCCTCCACCGTGGTTCGGATTCCACGTTAAACTGTAGGTCCTCCACTTCATCTTACAATCACCCTACCATTACACATTAGCGTAAGTGCGTATATCCCGAACGGGTAGTAAGACGTGGTTCTAATAATAATAATAATGTAATTAAGGATTAAATACAAGATGTGTATAAATAAGAAAGAATTAAATGTTGAGTGGAGGAACGAAGGGTGATCGCGGGACCTTTGATAAATGTAAAAGTCAATCGGGCCCCAAAAAAAGTTGCTGACCCTGGCGTACAGTACTTATTTTTTTATTTTGATAACCACGTCTTACCACCTGCTCAGGTTATACGGATATCTACTAACTACGCTAATGAGATAGGGATGAGTAAGGTTAAATTTAGATTTAGTGTTATCGTATTTGCAGAGAGAGAGAGAGTGTGGAAAACTATTTTGGGGTAAAACACCCCCAGTACACCCGATCAGGATTCTAACTCTAATCTCCCTGTCATCATTAGTCTAGTCTAGTCTAGCACGTGAGTGACGTCTTAGAGGCCTTTGCCCTGTGGTAACCGGAGAAGGTAGGCAGACACTAAATATTTGTTGTTTTGTTCTTAATTAAATGTGTATGTGTGTGTAGGATATGTGTTGATATAATTTGTATGTTTATAAGGTACGTATTCGTTCACATAGTACATTAAATTAGTAAATTGATAGTTTGGATTTTGGTTGTAGTGTTTAGTGTTTAATCTGGTCTTGTTCGGTTTGCCGGTAGACGAGGAAGCTGTATTGAGAATTTCCTAAACAGTTCCCCGCTTTCTCTTAACGCAAAGCGATACCTATCGTGTTACTAACACATTGAGTAATTAAAATGATATGAAAACGCTTCTGCGGTTGAATGGTCTAAGGCGTCACTCTCGCAATAGACTGGACTACAGGTTACGAGGAAATCTGAGTTCTAATCCCGGTAAGTTGTAGTGTGGGAAGTTTTTACTATATGGTTTTCCACTTTCCCCCCTCCCCCCCACGCTAATGCGGGTTCACTTAATGTTAATTCTACTTTAATAATAGTCAACACATTATTGTAAATAGTAAGATACATATGCTTACAACACGAGTGGTTAGTAAGACAAGGTGGAGAAAAAAAATTGTGAAAAAATAATAATGTAGCTATATATTTATGGGAAACATAACACTGGTCAGTGAATCGTACTATTTCGGTTTGAAGAAACTCTTCGTGGAAATAAAATTATTAGGTGTTCTATCTTTATCCATCGCCTTGTCCAAATAGCTTTCTCATTAATCACCCGATCAGTCCACTTTATCCTCTATACTCTTAGTAATCAATAACTTTTTGATATCCTCCCTTTCTCTCCCCAGTAAGCTAGACGTGTCCCCATCGAACACAATTTGAACACCCCTGTTCTGGATCCCACTCCGTCCGATACGCCTACACGCGTAATGCCAGAAAGCGCTGGCTCCCACGAGGCCTGCCAGCCTAGGCGGCGCGCCTGGGTCTCTCTCCTTCCAACCTCCTCCTAACCCACCCTCCACACCTCTCTCTCACTCTCTTCACCCCTCAACCCCTTCACCCTCCTTGCCCCTGACCAAGCGAGACCGCGCGAGCTGTCGTCGTGGCTCGTTCCGCCATCACTCGGGACAACAGCGGCGTATGTCACATTTGACGGGCTTTTTTAAAAAAACTGTTCTGTATTTTATTTTATTTTTTCCATTGTTTATCGGTGAATTTTTTTTAGGTTGTGGTGGGTGGGAAGACGGGATAGTAGGGGCTCAAAAATAATTATTTAAAATGGTAGACTATCGCTAAGTTATGTTACAAGACACTCTCAGAGTTAATCTTTAACAAAATTAATTTTAATTTAAACGCTTTTGTTGAACTTACTTCTCTGACGGATAAAAATAAGAGCTCTACCCAGTGGCGTCGCTAAACTTTTAAAAAAAAACAGGCGTGGAGAGCAGGGGGGAGGTTGGGCTTTGAAACCCCCATCCCAAATTTAGTTATAAAATAAGTTTTAGGGCAGGCTTTTACTGTTTTGTTTAAAATTACCGTAATCATGTTTTAAAATTCACCTTTTCCATTTAACGTTCACGTTCTTTAAGATAAGTGTAAAATGCGGAGAGCCAATAATATACGTAGAACTGAATATCTACACGTGCTATTTATTCATAGCTACATATAAACCAGTGAAGTGGCGGTGGAACCTTATTTCTATAAGAAGGGTGGGGGAGGAATAAGATTATGTGTTCAGGGGCTTTGTCCCTCAAGCCAAAAGGTAGAGGTGGGGGGAAGGGTGGAGGAGACACTCCTTCAGACAACATTTGAGAGACCTAGAAGATATTTAAAGTGGTATTTGCCTGAAAACGTTTTGAAAATTGGTTGTCTTTAGAAGAAGCTGATTTAAGTAGTCTTTATCTAAAATGTATTTGAAAATTAGGTTCTTATAGAATATATTTAAAGTAGACCTCCCTAAAATCTTTTTGAAATTTAACTGTTCATAGGAGGTATTTATAATATGGTCCTTTCTTTAAATTTTCTTTGAATTAAACTCCTCTAGAACTTATTTTTGGAATGGTCTTCCCTCAGAACCTTTTCTTTAAATTTAACGGCACCTGCTTTGCCCACCGAGATTGGTGTATTTATCGGGTGAGGGAGCTCCACCATCATCACGAAGCGGGTAAACGTATTTACTGAACCATGTTTTATTTATTTTGGCAAAAAAGTTGTTTATATAAAAACTGTAAATGGAATGGCGGATGTACACGTACTGATAAAATCGGTGTGGTTACTAGCACCGATATCGGTGGTACTGAGATTCCAAGTAAGCTCATGTCCAGGCAGTACACGATACCAACACGACAAAATTATCTAGACCCGCTTCAGTGGCCGCATGGTCTAAGGTGCTACTATCGCAATAGACTAGACTACCGAATATGGAGAGATTGAAGTTCAATCCTGGTTGATTGTACTAAAGGTGTTTTTCCTAATATTGTCTTCCATTCTCCTTCTACGCAAATTCGAGTAAACTTCCTCTAAATTAAATCTGCTTAATCTTTAACACATTAGTGAAATTGGTACACAGGTGTAACGGGTAGTAAGGCGTGGTGCTAATTTAAAAAAATATGCTTAGTTTAATTTCTACAGGTAGGAACCTCAACGCGGAATTTGGCCAGTACTTTTTATTTTAATTCAAAAAGCCCTATTAAAATACCACTATGCCCACGACCGATATTCAAGAACAGTAAGTTGATATTTCTATTTGTAAGAAATTAAACTAAACGCATAGTATAAGAAAGATTAAGGTAAATGTCTCTATGTGTAGCAGCCTATTGTATTGTAATTACTTGCTCCATAATAGGCAGTAACATTATTAATATAAATCAGTGTGTTCCAACTGGCGGACCACGCCTACTTAGAATGTGGCCCTCGCGATATCTTGGAGGTAAATTAAAGGGAAGCTCTGAGTGGCCGATGGTAAACAAATAGGGATCTATCTTTATCTAAAAATGTCACAATTGCATTTTATTATGTATTTCTTTGACCAATAAAAACATGTAAATGTAATAATGCGTTTGGTAAAAGTTTGTGAGTGTGCGCGCGTGCATATTTCATTATACATTTTGGTGAGATTAATAAAAAAAAAGCTGCAATAAAATTTGAAAGACTATACAAATCAAAAATACAATAAGTGTTCAAAATAATGGTTTACTAAGTATGGTTTGTAAGCCTGTATTAAGTTGATGGGATAACTAAATAATCTTTTACCTGTGGTGAAAACTAATAATCAAATTTGGCCCTTGGGATAAAAAAATAGTTGGACCACCCTTATATAAATCAAAAAGTTTGATTCTACTTATGAAATAAGGTGAGTTAATAAATTGAACAAAAGAAAGACACAAGTAATTCAATAACTGACAAAACACATGTGTACAATTGATAAAAAATATAGTTTACAAGCTAAAAGTTGAAAATAGTTGCTTTGTTTCAATTATAAATAAAAGCTTAGGAATATAACCATAAATTATATGTCTGAAATATTAATATTGATTAAAGGAATGAAATTGTTTTTTTAGGTTAAAAGTATAAATAATTTGTAAAACAAACGTTGTATATAATCAATTATTCAAGAAGAGGTAAAAATAATATAAATAACGGTTAAAACATAGATACATAAACAAATTTAAATTGTCTAATTCCAAAAGATTTATAGACGAGCTCCTTAGTCCGCTGTTGTTCGGAGTCATGTTCCTCGCAATCGGTAGGCCCCGGTCCTTGGCGGGTGAGCAGGCCTAAATAGCGGCTGCACCAAGGGGGGTCGGGGGAGGGGGTGGACTCACGTCACAGGAAGAAAGGGGTGGGACGTGAAATCCAGCCATCAGTAAGGTGTTTCCCTGGTACAGTCGGGTCACACAAGACTTGAGACACTGACACTTTTAAAGAAAACCATTTCATACCACCCGTTCGGGTTATACGTATACGTACTGATCATGTTCGTGTATTAGGGATGAGGAAGGTTGAATTTAGAGGAAGTGTAGACACGTTCGCGTGGAGGGAGTGTGGAAAACCATTTGGGGGAAAAACACCCTCAGTACAACCAGACCGGTATTCGAACACCGATCTACACGTCATCTGCAGTCCAGTCTACTGTGAGAGTGACGACTTAGACCATTCGACCACTGATGCGTGTAATAATTTAGTACAATTCACCGTTAGTACCAGTGGCAAGCTCAGGGTATGTGGGGGATGGGAGGTTAAGCGGGGCATTAAATTAGCCCCCCCCCCTTTTCTCCCCAGTATGCTTAAAGATCTAAAGCACTTAAGAGTTGCGTACAACCCGAATGGGAAGGGAAATGTTATGCTAAAAAAAACCACTTTAAAAATGTGGCATATGTATAAGCTAAATTTTAAGACAAGACTTATTTGATATCCAAAAGATGTACCACTGTACAGAATACATAAATGATTAAAAGTGTCCCTAAAATTCACATTTGGATAAAAGTACAGAAATATTAGCGTTGACACTTTANCCCCAGTATGCTTAAAGATCTAAAGCACTTAAAGAGTTGCGTACAACCCGAATGGGAAGGGAAATGTTATGCTAAAAAAAAACACTTTAAAAATGTGGCATATGTATAAGCTAAATTTTAAGACAAGACTTATTTGATATCCAAAAGATGTACCACTGTACAGAATACATAAATGATTAAAAGTGTCCCTAAAATTCACATTTGGATAAAAGTACAGAAATATTAGCGTTGACACTTTATACACATTCAAACTAAGCGAATGTTGATTTATAGGTATCTACTGTACTCCTTAGTTCAACCAACTTGAATTCAAACCCCAACCTCTCCGTTACCGGCCCACTAAACCAGACTAAACCGTCGCTTTTGTCCACGCGTCGACTGGTGCGGGTGATCTAGCAGGGCTATTAACGGGATCAATCTAATGGAATAGGGATTAAGAAGGTAGATTAGATTAAATGGACACCCATTAGAGAGGGAAAGGGGTGGAAATCCACAGTGATATATCATATATAATGAGCCCCCTTTCATCTTTCTCCCCTTCCCTAAAATACATCAGGTGGAATTATCTATCATCTACAATACATTCGTTTAAGAAACTCCTTTCTCCCACATTCCTACATTTGTTATCACATTATATATAATATGGATAGTGTATACTGTAGTTATGTTTATATATATTTTACATGCATTAGTTTCCATCCTGTGGCCTGGGTCATATTTTTATTCAAGCCATATATTTTCCACTACCAATTTGTTAGGCCTGTCGTAGCTTCATATGCATTATAGCAGGGGTCGGGTAACTTTTTTACCTAGCACCCCAAAATATATTTATTATCGCCGACGTTACCTCCTTGATTTGAAAGGGAGAAAATCATATAATAGATTATTCAAATTCAAAAGGTTTATTGAATCTATTTATGTCCATACGGAGAATACAATTTGAAATATAAAACGTTTAAAATAACTTAATATTCTTATTACGAAACAAAACTTATTCACTTCAGGTTTTGGAGAAATGTTGTCAGAACAACTTGGATACTGTCTTTAGGGTCCAATCGATTTCTCTGCTTTGTTTTTATGTTCATTATAGTGGAAAATTCTTGTTCACAAAGGTAGGTTGTTGCAAAAGGCAGCAACTTTTTTTATTGCTTCCTCACGTGCAATTTTTAAAGCCTTTGCAGCTATTGACATCCAAAAATATGACAGATCTGCTTTGTTTTCAGATTTAATACGTGCTTCATTATTGGATCGAGGTTCGAAAAGTGCCTTTGCCAAAATTGAGTCTCTTCTGGTACATCAGCAATTTCACATTTAAAAGGCTTTACAACCCAAATGCCAGTATGTGAATCAAGATCTGGAAAGTAAACAGAGAACCGCTCTTTGAGTTTGGTAAGATGCCTTATAACCGTATCCTTGATGTCGTCAAGAGTAATGTTTTCACAATCTTCCAAAAACAAAGCTAACTTTGAAAAGGAAGCTATCTTGTTTGGTTCTGCTTTCTGTCTTCAATATAAAAGCTTTGATACAAATGCTGAAATATTTTCTCTGGCTGAAAATGTATTGATGTTTTTTTCTTTCAATTCTTTGTTCAATGCATTCACATACTCAAAAATATCAGCTAAATATTGGAGTTCAACATGGCGTGACATCCCCTAAACACGTCTATTAAATTGGCCAGATACAGTGTTGCCAGAAGAAAAAAAAAATCATAACAAGGAACACGCTTTTTATATAATGTTATTTATGTCTACAGAGTCTTCATTAGCCCCAGGAATTTCATTTTTACCCCATTTGAGGTAATTTACCCCGATTCGCTTATCCCTGACTTATGATATAACTTAAAACTAGAACAAGCACAACATCCAATTCCCGGTCGTTAATTTATCAATATTAAAGGGTAAACCCACATTATCATCAATGATACATTTTCGGCCATGCCTGAATCAAGCCCAGGACCCTTAGCTTAGTGGCAGACACGCTATCGACTCAGCCACGATATAGGACTATGTGTGTATATGAATTTATAAATATACAGAGAGAGAGAGAGAGGAGAAAATAAAGAGAATGGAGTTAGGGAATAAAAATGTGTGATAGAAAATTTTTATTTGATTATTTACGGAATTATTTCTCCCCTAAATCAAAATTAACGAATGCATATCCCAAGTTTAAAAAAAGTTCACACATCAGTTTAATTTATTCCAACAATGTTAAAACCAGAAATATTATCAAATGAGCTACAATAAAGCAATAACAGTTATTTTCTCACACTCCAAGTATCGACTACAGCGCTTAGTGGTTGAAGGTGTGCTGTATATCATGCATGTTAAGGTGGGAACGCAGGGAACTCCAGAAAAAGTCTAAATTCGTACAGTATTTTTTTTATAACAAAACATTTCTTTGGTCAAAATAAATCAAATAATTCTTCAATACAAACACACGTGGTGATATCAACATAGTTGAATATCTGTCAAGGGTGTCCTGGAATGTAATGATAGTTTTCTCTCTTCATTTAAAACGTTTCTCATCTAATTTCGCTATGCTCATGACAGATATTCAGCAACTGTTGACATCAGCAGGTTGAAAAAATTAAGCTTTAAGTTTCTACTTGAGAAATATTTTATTTATTTTATCTAAAAAATTTGTTATATAAAAACTGACCCTTTCTCACATCCTCTTCTACCCCACCCCACCTTAATGCATCAAAAGTATAAATCAGGACCTTAACGAGTACGTCCCCTTCCCTTGGGATTAAATGATCTGAATTTTCACAAAAAAGTTTTTTTTTTTCGATCTCTAAATAAGGGAGGGGAAGGGGGGCGGACAGAAAATTAAAATTACCTAACTTATCCGGTTGAAAGTGGTGGCGTGGTCGTTTGCGAGCCCCTTGATGCGTGCGACAACAATAAATTGGACGCAGTGATGAAGAATGATTTTTTTTTTGGGGTCGGAAAGGATCGGTCAGGGTGGAGGGGGTGGGGGTGTCGGTCGCTCTCACCTCGGCGCCCCGGCGCGGCGCGGGGATCGAAGTGAGATGACGTCACGGTGGGGAGCACGTGACGCCTGCCCCCCCTCCCTTCGACCGCCACCAAACCCCACCTAGTCGCGCGTGGCACGACGACAACGAGATGCTATCACGTGTGTGGGGATGTCACGTATGTAGCGGGTCAGAGGCGACACGGGAGGACAAATTTGAGATAAATACTCGCTCCCTCTCTCCCACCTCCCTAAACCGCATATTACTACCCATCCAGGATATACTCATTCTATTTATACTAATGAAGATATCGATTAAGTTTAAAAGAAATGTTGCCACATTTGCGTTGTGAAAGAGAGTCGATGAACCGTCTAGGAACAGCCACCTTGTTAAACCAAACTGGGACTCGAGTCCCAATCTCCGTATAAGAGGCAAACCAGACTAAGATGAGACTAATGTATTTGTCCGCATGTCCACAGGTGTGGATCTAAACAATTGTTTCCATTACTATTTGAACAATATGTTATATATTATGTATCACAAAGGAAATTCAGAAAGCTTCTTGCCAATAAGGTTAAATAATTAATTACAGATATAAATTGGTAAGACACAATCATGCATACTTAATCTTCTAATTTACCACATTTTGGGACAAAAAATTTTAAAAAATTATCAGTTAACTACTTTAATTTTTTTTTTTTTAGATTTTATTATTTACAATATATAACACACCGGTGTGAACACACATTTTAGAGCTAATTAAAAAAATATTTTGAAAAATAGTTAATCATTATTATTAGCACAGCGTATTACTACCCGTTCAGGTTATACGCACTTACGCTAATGTGTAATGGTAGGGTGATTGTGAGATGAAATGGAGGACCTATGATGAAATGGAGGACCTACAGTTTAACGTGGGATCCGAACCACGGTGGAGGCCTGGCATTCCCCACATTCACAAGTTGTGAAATAATTAATCAACAGCCCTCAATTTTAATGATGGAATCGAAATCACTATTTTTCCTCGAGGTACGAGCATATATTAACATCTAAGTATCAAGTTTGATCGAAATTCGCCCAAAAGTTTTCTTTTTCTTTGAAAAGGCATGGATTGATGGCTCCGTCATAGTCTCGAGGCAGAATATTTTTACGTTTACAATATTTAAGCTGAATGAGAATGTAAAAATGTACCGTTGACCAAGAAATAAACTCTTTTAAATAGCACAAATGTAGCTACAGAGCTATTAAAAAATATATTAACAAAATTATCTACATATGTGAATAAAGTATAATCAGCTTCGGTGGTCGCGTGATCTAACTTGCTACTCTTGCAGTAGACTAAGCTGCCGATGAGGGGGAGATTGAGGTTCGAATCTCGGTCTAGTGTACTGAGGGTGCTTTTTCCTAAATGGTTTTCCACTCTTCCTTCATTCAAGTGCGGGCACACTTCCTTTAAATATAACTTTCATAATCCCCTAAATCATCAGTGTAATTAGTACATAAGCACTACCGGTTCGGCTCATACGCTTATGTACTAATTACACTAGTGGTTTTAGGGCTAGGGGAGGTTATATTTATAGGAAATGTACTCAAATTTGCATGGAGGGAGAGTGTAAAACCATTTGAAAAACCACCCTCAGTACACCCATGTAAGGTTCGAACCTCGATCTCCCTGTCACCGGCAGGCTAGTCTAACACGAGAGTGACGCCTTGTTAGATCATTCTGGCACTGAAGCGGGTGTTAGAAACGTTACTAAGACTACTATAATACATTCATAGTCAAGTCATGTGATCAACAACCGTTACTTTTGTTAGATAATATCAATACCTATAAAATAATAATAATAATATGGTAAAATGTAATCAATATCGACCGTGAAAAAAAGTTTGGTATTTCGAGGTGAGGTTTTTTTTTTACAAAGATTGAACGATGCGTGGCTATGTGTCATAACAAAGATTACAAGTAAAATTCGATTATTTTTTTTTATTCTAATATTTATGTCGGTACACTTTGCTTACCGTGCAAGGCAGTAAAGCTTCCCTTGCACGTTTCCAATATGGCGTGGCTCACGGGTAGGCAACTTGTCGATCACGATCGTACTTTCAAATAATATTTGAGTGTGACCAAAAACACCTTGATCGTCCATAATCGGTAATGTTATAAGAACATGAAATAGTTTATAATGAAAATGTCTCTATTTTATTAATTTTTTTAGAAGAATGGGGACATGACTATTTGAGGAAAGTTTGAATTTAAGGAGTAAAAGATGTAAAGAGAAAAAAAAGAAGCAAAAGTAGAGAGAATAACCCAAGGGTGCTAGTGGGATGTTAATAATATTTAGCACCGCGTCTTACTACCCGTTCGGGTTATACGCTTTAAGTACTAATTACTCTAATGGATTAGGA
>CABFOV010006081.1:16699-37348 GCA_902141375.1 Timema poppense | reverse complement strand
AGTTCGTTCAGAAGATTTATGATGATATGAGTGAAACTGGTAATAAGCTTCCGACATTTTTTCATTATTTGGGTTAAACTGTGAGGAGATAATTATCAAGAGAAAAGACAGATGCTCATCAATAAGTTGGCTTCTAAGATCACTTTTCCTAAGTTTCATGGCTGAAAACATTTGTTTGTACGAATATGAAGAGGCAACATTGCCAGATATTTTTGAGCATTATTTACAAAGTTTGGAAATGTTAGCTTTGGCATGGTTCTTAAAAGTACGGTTTTGTTTTGTTCAAAAAACACTGTTTCACAAACGTAAAACATTTAAATTATTGATATCATTGGCTGGACCTAAAATACAGGCCCATGGACTATAGTTTCTCAACTCTTGTCTAAGGCATTCATCTCACAATAAACTGGGCTGTTGATGATGGGAATAACGGGGATAGAATCCTGGTTGGATGTATTTACACGCAAATGTGGGTAAACATATTCTAAAATTCAACTTTTCTCAGCTCATTGTTCGTGAATACCACCCTAAAATTACATTAACATTACACTAGCGCTCAAACTACACTCAACTTCATTCCTGCATACCACCTTTAATGGTTATAGTGGCCGAACACTAGTCTTAGGGGACTTTGGTATTGTTTCGAATGGTGTTAATCAAAATAAAACATACTATTTATATACAAGTTCGTCCCTTTAACCAATTAGTAAATAGTTAAATGGTAATATGGATATGTACTGCACATTAGCATATTAACCACAAACCCAGTGATGAGGGTGGATTTCACTAAATATTTTTCCACTTTCCTCCCTGCAAATGTGGGTACAATTCCTATAAATTCAACCTTATCCTCCCTTAAATATTGTCGTAATTAGAAAATACCCTTACAAACCTGACGTGGTGTTAAGGAACATTATCAAACGAGTAGTAGTTCTGCGCCGATGTGTTAGGTATGATTAAGGTTGAATTTTAGAAGAAATGTATTTACACTTGAATAGAAGAAGAGGGTGAAAATATTTATTAGGAATCACCCTCAATACAACCGACTGAGATTTGAACCCCGGTATTACCATCATCGGCAGTCCAATCTATTACGAGAGGGAAGTTTTAGACCATACAACCACCGAAGCGGGTATCTACGTAAATACGTGTGCATTTTTGTTATTAAGTTATCCTCTCTATACGCCTTCAAATGAGTTGTTAATAACCTTGATGTTGAACGTGTATGGAAAATCTTCCATCAAAGGGAAAACCAAATTAATGCGCCACGTCTTACTACCCATCCGAGCTATCTGCATATCTACTCAAGTGAGGCAGTGATAAATAAGGTAAACATAAATTAACTGTACCCGCGCATTTGCTTCAAGTAAGAATGGGAAACTATTTAGGAAAAGCTACCAGTGTGCACAGGACTGATTCTAGAGCCCTGACCTCCCCATTATCAGCAGACCAGACCAAACAAGATTGACACCTTAGTCCGCGCCCACCAGTGATAGTCATTCCGTATTTTCGTATTTTGTTTGTGTGTTGAGTCTCTAACTTTATGTATTTTTGTTGTAAATTTGCATAGTAATAATCTATCACAATTCATTGTGAGGATTTTTTTTACCAAAATTGTTTTCCATTCTTTCGCCAGAAAATGCAGGTACATTTCCTCTAAATGCTACATTCCTCATCCTCCCATTATCTTTAGTAGAGGGATAGCCAGGAGCTATTAATATATTTGCTTTTTCAGATACCCTAACACTTGTGTTTTAACAACTGGAACTTTCTGCCTATAAGACGTATTCCAGTCACCTTAGGTTTTTCATTCAGAAAAAAATCCTAAGGCACTGAAAATTTAAGTAGGTATTCTTTAAAGTGATTGAAATCATAATCCGATAAGCTTACCTCGTTAACAAGTTTTTTATTATTTTATTTAACAGTGTAGATTGAAAAATATGATTATTTTATAAATTACATCTTTTTTTTTTCTTCTAAAAACAAACATCACTATGTAGAAGGGCGGGAAATATTACACCAGGAAAGTATTTTTGTCTTATTTTGATGAATAGTGACTAAGCTATAATTATTCAAAATGCGCTTGTAATTCGTGCCCCGCGGCAAGCAGCTCAAGCATGTTTTGCCGTTGCGAGCGCGCGCTTGTGACATAAAAATCTTTATATTATCAGATTCATTAGACCAAATGAAAACATTCAAATACACTAAAGAGCTTATACCTCTAGCTAGTGCAATCATTTATTAAATTTTAAATGTACTATTTTAATCATTATTTATTAATATAGCTAAACTTTCGTGATATTAATTTTAGAACTTATTTTCGATAAATTGATGCAATTTGAATCTTATTTGTATAATATGTTCATATTATAAGATTGCACTCTCTAAATATCAAGTTATAAGATGATTGAGGTAAAATAAGTTTCAAAAATATATTTTTATAAATGCATCTCTTAAATTTGACCAATATTGAAAAAAATATTGTGTTCTGGAACGTCCAACTTCAAATAGTGCGTATCTTGTGAATGTGAGGAATGCCAGGCCTCCACCGTGGTTTGGATTCCACGTTAAACTGTAGGTCCTCCATTTCATCTCACNGGTTTGGATTCCACGTTAAACTGTAGGTCCTCCATTTCATCTCACAATCACCCTACCATTACACATTAGCGTAAGTGCGTATAACCCGAACGGGTAGTAAGACGCGGTGCTATTAATAATTAATATATAAATAGTGCGTAATTATTTTGTAATTGAGATAAAAGTATTTTTAAGATGGAATTGTGAGGCTAGATATGTATGTTTTATGTTGTAACATCTATTTTGTATGAATAAAATATTATGTTTTTTAAACAGTTTAAAAACAATTGTGGCTGAAAATCTTCATCAGCTTAAAATCTGTCAAGTTTTTTAAATCTGGCAAAAAAAAATTTTCATTACCAGTATATTTTAGCTTCAAATCCCTAATTTAAAAATATTAATAATTTTTTTCTACTACGTTTTGTACTAAATATATAATTATGTTAATAACAAGTAAAAATTACAAAATATATTTTCTTACGTGATTTTTCATTGGTTTATTGTTTAAATTTAATATTATCATGAACATATAAAATTATAGCTTGTATTGTATAAGAGCACAACACAAAGGCTGAAGTAATTTTAAAAGGCAGCTACTCCCCAGGTTTTCTGTGCGCCTTTGAAAGTGGAAACATCACCTGTAATAGCAACGTAGGAATTATATTCAAGAAACAGCTTAGTAAAACAAGCATTCTACCCTCTACGATAAATGCAATCACAGAACACATAAAGACATCGTATTTTCAAGTCCAGCTCATAATGGGCAATAATGGCGGGGTTGTGAAGGTCGGGGTTACCTAATAATATGAACCAGCCAACAACTCCAATACATTTATTAGAAATGCTTTTTTGCGAAGGCAAAAAAGTTTTGGAACTGCCTGCGTAAGCATAAAATCTTGTTTTTTACTGTGCACAATTTGTACAAACTGTACTGGTGATTATTTTAGATAAAAATGGCATTCTAGCCATAAGTTTCCTGTTTAATAATTTCCCAAATCAAATTTATAGCTTGGACATTAACTCAAATCTGTTGGGTGTATTCATAAAGGGTGTAACTACGCCTATTAGGGACGTATAGTGTCATTAAAAAAATAGCAAAAGATGTGTTGTTAAAAAACAACATAAATCGAATTGTTAGATAAAAATAATAAAGTTATTTTAGTTTTAGTTTAAAAAATAATAAAATTATTTTAATTTTATTTATTTGTTAAAAATAAAATGGAATATTTCTCAACTACGTTTAATAGAAATGTCCACGGTAACATTTTATAAATAAATTTAATTTCAGTTCAGCATTCAAATTATGTCTATTTACTTTATAAGCTGTTTTTTTAGCTTTTTACTTTTTACTGTTTAAAACAAATCTTGGAATTAATTGTACGGAATTCTCGCTCTATTGTTTAAAAATGGAGATATTTACTTAAAGCTCGTAATATGTGTGAACTAAATAATATACACTATCAAACCCAAGCATATATTGCACTTTACTTATGTAAAACTTTTTTGAGTCCCGGTTTTAAATTTTATAATTTTATTTTTAAAGAACTAATGTCCTCATTTGTATGTTCGGGCCGATAAAAAATATTAATATTGGGTCCACAAGGGTCAACACTTTGTATTAAAATTTCGACTTCCTGATAACATTTTCAACCATTTATTAGGTGTTGCACATCTTCATGTCATCGCATTGCTATTAAATTCCTCATTTATAAATTTTGACCAATAAAAAATGTAAATATAGACTATTGAGTCCAAACTGTAGTGAGATCAATGTTGTACAAACATTTCTTCTAATAGGTTTAAGGAAAAATAAGAAAATTTTTGAGAGACTTACTTATATTTAATTACTCTATGGCATTGGAGAATTATTGCGTTAAAACTTAAGTAGTATCTCCGTACAACTAGAGCTCACAAAATTGTATTAACATATTTGCCAGTATATCAGAAACTGTTGGTTTTATAAAAATATAATTCATATAAAAGTTTTTATATTTTTAATAGTATTACAATTTTGCAATGATAATTTATTTAGTATTTCAAATAATTGCGGAGATACGGAAGTTTATGCTTCTGTAAAGTACCTTAAAAGACATTTTCATGGAAAAATGAAAATAGCCTGTTTATTTATAATCTTAATCAACGCCTAGATACGAATTTTAATCAAAATTGTTAGAGCCGATTTCGAGAAAAATCGATGGTTTCTCCTTTAGCCCTTTAATAAACTACACTTAATTTTAAATTTAAACAGACACACAGACAGACGGCATTGCAAAGACCATTTTTTAGGGTTCGGAGGGTCATGAGACATCGACATCCATCGACATTTCAGGCTAGATTTTTTTTACGGTCGCAATACTTTACCTTTTGTGTTCAAAATGTTAAAAAATATAGATATTTGTGTATAGCTTGAAAGTTATTGGTTTTATAAAACTATGCTTCGAAAAATATATTTATATTATAAATATATCTACATATTTGTATTGATAAATAATTTCATATATCAAATAGTTTCGAAGATATGATAAAAAAAATTATAATTTGTACGCGTCAGACCAGAGCTCTTAAAGTCATTTTGCCGAGATATTGAGAGTAGCCATTTTGTTTTAAATGTTTATAAATGTTGAGAAATGAAATTTAATCAAAATTTTCAGAGCCGATTTTGAGAAAATCGACTTTTTCTCTTTTTGCCCTTCACTAAACTACCCTTAATTTTAGGCTTAGATATCCAATTTCAAAAACCCCTCAGGGTAACCCTATGAAAACCCTAGATACCAAGTTTTAGCCCAATCAGTAAAATAGTTTAAGCTCTTGTCGGAGGTACAGCAGACAGACAGACGGAAATTCAAAAACCACTTTCTCGGATTCTGGGGGTCATGAAACGTTGAGATTCATCATCAAAATCTCGAGTTCAATTTTTTTGACGATCACATTACTTTCTCTACCTGTAAAATAGCGAAAAAGTAAAAGTAAAAAAAGTTAACTTGAATCAAGCAAGAAAATTAAAAAGTAAGAAAGAACATATAAAAACTAAACATGTCTAAACAGCATTATTATTACATTATGTTTATCATATATATTAGAGATGGGATGCTCGAATACTCGATTCTTCGAATCATTCGAATCCTATGACATTTGAGAGATTCAAAATTCGTAAAAATTCATAAAATTATCTCGAATACAATTTATAAGGCCTTGATTTGAAATAAAATTCTTAGCCCATTAATAAAAGGAGACTTGTGTGTTTGAAAGGGTAACTGAATTACAAAGAAAGTACAAAATTGTATTAATATAATAAGTTTACCAAAATAAAAGTTCTCTTTGTGGTGTATGACGTATTAGGCATGCTAAACAACATACCAGTAATATATTATGTCAGTGACATAAAGCCTTAATTAACTTTTTTAAATTCAATCTTAAATATTCTCACACCAACTAAATTCGTGAATTTTTTTAAGATTTGAAGATTAAAATTTGTATTCTGGATTTGAAAGAAAATATAAAATTTGTATTTGAGATTTGAATTCAAATATATATATATATATATATATATATATATATATATATATTCATATGTGTATGTATATTTATATGTGTGTATGCGTATATATATTTATATATATACATATATGTATGTATGTATATATACATATATATACATATATGTATGTGTATATATATATATATGTATATATACACATACATATATGTATATATACATATATATATACATATATGTATGTGTATATATATATATATGTATATATATACATATATGTATGTGTATATATATGTATATATATACATATATATACATGTATATATATATATATATATATATATACCTTTATTCAAAATTAATCATTTTGGAAGTGGAATGGGAGGAGGTGACAAGGAAAGGGACTTTTTTTTAAACTGAATAAAATTCTAAAAACGGGTTAGAGGTTTTTTATAACGATATAAACGTTGTAGAACGTCCCAAAAATGATATTTTTTTAAAAGTTTGTTTATGAAAAATGTACAATGGTCTATCATTAAACTAAACATTTTTTTTTAAATAATCCACTTGGACATCCTTAAGAACAGTATAAACTAAAGATATTTGAAAATGGTCCTTATTAAATTTGTATATATTCCGGAAAGTAAAAAGAATAGAAAACTTGTAAATAAACAAATTGCCACTAGATATATTATGTATTTGTTTATGTTATCATATATCTATATATAATCAAACTCCTTGATGATGCCACAGTAGACCATCCCACGTTTTGAAGAGTCTAGAAATTGACGAAGATTAATAAATATCGTGAATATAAGCATATTACGCCATTTTCAACCAGGATGCCTCTCGTTGGTTTGAATATCGTCATCGAAGTAGAAGATTTGTTGATGTTAGTACACAATTAAACCGCTAGAGGAACCCGATGTTTTTTTTTAATGATTATGTCCTTCGATATATTTATTAATATTATTAGATATAGGCCTAATACCAAAGAATATTACTTTGAAGATAAACAACATTTATTAAAAAATTTTATAAACAGAGTGTTTATTTTTCTTACATACAACAAATAGAATTAAGTTTTAAACTATCAGTTGATAAAATAACTGTATTATGTAAATGTAGTGATATAATGACAAATTTTCAGATTATAATATATCGTTGACATTCCCAGACCTTAGAACAATCACATTCGTAGTTTTTAGTATGCAGATGACATAGCATGTTTGGTGAGCTCTGGAACAGTTTCAACAATAAACACATGGCTACGAAGACAAATTGACAAATTGATAGATTGGTGTGACAGGTGGCAGCTTTCAATAAACGCAGCAAAAACTCAAAACACGTTCTTTGGACCAACTAAACAAAAATCCCGATCTTGCCGAGACCCATCTCAGTTTAATATTAATATTATTAAAAATTATAAATTAAAATTGAGTCAAACTTTAAAATATCCAGGTGGAATAATATACGACAAATATTAGTTTGTCCTGGAAGCTTCAACTCTAAAAAATAAGTGTTGATGTTTAACGCCACCTTAATTTGTTAAAGAGACTTACAGGAACATCATGGTGTCTTATCCCCAAAGAATTTATAAATACATACAACATATTCTGCTGTCCCGTAGTAACAATGCAATCTTTGATGGACATCAGCCCAAAATGATTCAAACTCCATGCTACAGGATCTGGAACGACACGCTATTCGTATGGCATATAGAAAAAAGGTTCCTAGTCCTGTACCACTATTTTTAAGGAAATACCGATCATCGAAACAAAACAAAACCACTGCATTCAACCTCCATACTCTCATATTATCAACATCTACCAAATAACAGTTCCAGACTCTCATCTTATCAACACCTACCAAATGACAGTTCCAGACTCTCATCTTATCGACCCCTACCAAATGACAGTTCCAGACTCTCATCTTATCAACATCTACCAAATGACAGTTCCAGACTCTCATCTTATCAACAGCTACCAAATGACAGTTCCAGACTCTCATCTTATCATTATCTACCAAATGACAGTTCCAGACTCTCATCTTATCAACATCTACCAAATGACAGTTCCAGACTCTCATCTTATCATTATCTACCAAATGACAGTTTAAGACTCTCATCTTATCAACAGCTACCAAATGACAGTTACAGACTCTCATTTTATCATTATCTACCAAATGAAAGTTCCAGACTCTCATCTTATCAACATCTACCAAATGACAGTTCCAGATTCTCATCTTATCAACAGCTACCAAATGACAGTTCCAGACTCTCATCTTATCAACAGCTACCAAATGATAATTCCAGACTCTCATCTTATCAACAGCTACCAAATGACAGTTCCAGACTTTCATCTTATCATTATCTACCAAATGACAGTTCCAGACTCTCATCTTATCAACAACTACCAAATGACAGTTCCAGACTCTCATCTTATTATTATCTACCAAATGACAGTTCCAGACTCTCATCTTATCATTATCTACCAAATGACAGTTCCAGACTCTCATCTTATCATTATCTACCAAATGACAGTTACAGACTCTCATCTTATCAACATCTACCAAATGACAGTTCCAGACTCTCATCTTATCAACATCTACCAAGTGACAGTTCCAGACTATCATCTTATCAACAGCTACCAAATGACAGTTCCAGACTATCATCTTATCAACAGCTACCAAATGACAGTTCCTCATCTTATCAACAGCTACCAAATGACAGTTCCTCATCTTATCAACAGCTACCAAATGACAGTTCCTCATCTTATCAACGGCTACCAAATGACAGTTCTAGACTCTAATATTATCAACAGCTATCAAATGACAGTTCCAGAATCTCATATTATCAACAGCTACCAAATGACAGTTCCTCATCTTATCAACAGCTACCAAATGACAGTTCCAGACTCTCATATTATCAACAGCTACCAAATGACAGTTCCAGACTCTCATCTTATCAACAGCTACCAAATAACAGTTCCAGACTCTCATCTTATCAACAGCTACCAAATGACAGTTACAGACTCTCATCTTATCAACCGTTACCAAATGACAGTTCCTCATCTTATCAACAGCTACTAAATGACAGTTCCAGACTCTCATCTTATCAACAGCTATCAAATGACAGTTCCAGAATCTCATATTATCAACAGCTACCAAATGACAGTTCCTCATCTTATCAACAGCTACCAAATGACAGTTCCAGACTCTCATATTATCAACAGCTACCAAATGACAGTTCCAGACTCTCATCTTATCAACAGCTACCAAATGACAGTTCCTCATCTTATCAACATCTACCAAATGACAGTTCCAGACTATCATCTTATCAACAGCTACCAAATGACAGTTCCTCATTTTATCAACAGCTACCAAATGACAGTTACAGACTCTCATCTTATCAACATCTACCAAATGACAGTTACAGACTCTCATCTTATCAACAGCTACCAAATGACAGTTACAGATGATCATTCATATTAAAACACGCCTTAACACGGACCCTGCATCAAATCACCCTTCTTCGATATTTGTATGAAGATCTTTTCTTTTGAAACTCTTAATTTGAAAAAATATCAAATATTTAATTACTTTTTTTTGTGGAAATCTGACTATTAAATTTCAACAAATATCAACTTTATTTTACTAACCATATAATTATTTTAAAAAAAATCAATGTATGAAATTGTATTACTGGCTGAAGGGAAGCTATACACTTTAAAAGGCCCACTTATCTCATTTATATGGCAAGAAAAAATTGATGCATTAATAATAAAAAACAGAACTATTTTAACCAAAAGTTAAAAAGTTTTAGTCTACCTGTGATAAGAAAAAGTAAATACTACACTTAAATTTAATATAGCTGATTGGTGATTGAGTGATTTCATCTAAGGCGTCACTTTCGCAATAGGTTGAAATGCCGATGACGGGGAAATCGGGGTTTGAATCCCGCTCGGGGGAATGAGAGTGGTTTTCCTAACCGGTTTCCTACTCTGCCTCCATGTAGAAGTTGGTGCACTTCCTCAAATTCAACCTTCTTCATCCCTAGCACATGTGCGTAACTAAAACATATGCATAGCCTAAACGGGTGCTAGAAATTAATAATTAAACATTGTAAAATCGCTTCTCTTGTGTGGTACAATCAGGTTAATAAACGTGTAAAATTGATATATGAATAAATATAGAATAAAATGTGTTTTGACGCTATCCAAAATCGCAATAATACCAAAATTAAATATAATCAAAAGAAAGTATTTTAAAAGTATATGTTTTTATTATTTCAGCTATTAAACATGCAATTTATGGCGCAATGGACTTATAAATAAAAATTAATTATTAAACTAGAATAGACACAGCACCCAGTACTCTGACCGTCAGTTAATCACTCTGAAAGGTAAAGCCCTATTTAAGAAAATATATTTTTGGGAATGATCATAATCGAATAGTGCTCTATTTTATGTTGTAAGTGTCATACCAGACATCAGGGTAGGCCACATATACAGTATACACTATTGAACTATGGACGAATAGGACATAGTTTTAAAAAGTGTGCTTTATTAGCTTGTAAAGAGAGTAGGAACACATTCTAAAATATAGCACCAATGTACCTAGCCAATATTCTAACCACTAGCCTGTCCCTCACCGACAAACCATACAACACAAGATTGACTCCCAAGCCTGCGTGTCCACTCGTGTAGGTAATATCCCCTTTAAACTTATTTAAATCTTCATACAAATGGAAATAAAAGTCCTAAATATGAATATAAAAATAAGCTCCTACAAAATTAACTTGCTTTAAATAATAATAATTGTATTAGCTTTTAATAATCGTGATACAATCGACAAAGTAATTGGTTGTACGCTAGATTGTTTTACTTTGCTCCAGGAGGACATGCATCGATTCCAGGATGGGAAAACTTATTTTGTGCCACAATGTGTGTTACCATACTCTTTTCGAGTAAATGCTGATGCATCTCCTTTTTAGGATCTCTAACTTTTAGTCCTGTGGCGTTAGATTAGCCCACATCGCTCTACCCACCATTATCCTGTGCACCGACAAAAAACAAACAATAATCATGGTGATACTAATTATAACAATATAGCGATACTAACTATAACAATTATGGTGATATTAATTATAATAATATAGCGATACTAACTATAACAATTATGGTGATACTAATTATAACAATATAGCGATACTAACTATAACAATTATGGTGATATTAATTATAACAATAATCTTGATATCAAAAAGTGTAGTTTTAGTAGCTCTTAATAGCACCGGTGGACACGCAAACAAAGGCATCACTATCATCTAATTTAGTTGCTGGTGACGAGGAGGTCTCTAATTGAGTCTTAGCTGAGAATAGCTAGCTAAACCACTTCAGTGGCTGCATGGCATAAAGCGTCAGTCTCGTAATAGACTGAAGTGACGATGACGGGGAGATCGGGGTTCAAATCCCAGTCGGGTGCACTAAGGGTGTTTTTTCAATAAGTTGTTTTCCATTCTTCCACGTGAATGTGGGTACAATTCTTCTAAATTCAACCCTCTTATCCCTAGCACATTAGTGTTTGGACAGCCCGGATGGGTAGTAAGGCAAGGTGAACAAAAGTTAGTTCGACAATTTTCAGTATATAATTTTCTCTTTGTGTACACTGCGTCCTATTATCGGCTACCAGTATATTCACACTAATGAGGGATGAGGAAAGTCTAAATTAGGGGAAATGTACTCATATTGGAGTGGTACGAATGATTTAAAAAAAACACTCAATACATCTGACCCGATAACCTTATCTTTGTAAATCCAACCTATTGGAAGAATGATACGGCTTTATGAATTGTTCAGATAGCATTTGCATCGGTAACCTATTTCAAAATTGAATAATGAATAATCATCCCTAATGTACAGGAATATAATATATATAGCATAGACGATATGTCCGTCCATTTCTAATGTGAAGTGCTTGTTATTTATTTGTATGTGATTCTGCATAGTTAAGTTTATTTCCAATGTCAAAATGTCAAATTCTAAATGCCACGCATACAATTGTTCGTTTGAGAGGTTTGTTTTGTTAAAAAGATTAACTTTATAGCGACTTTCACATTTACTATAGATACAATGTCTTCTACGACCTTAGAGTAAATTTGTTTTATTTATAAGAGAGGTTGTTTAGTAATATGCACTAGCAAAAGTAAGATACCTAATTAAAAAATAAAACATTTATCACGAAAATTAAATTATGAGAAACATAAACAAATAACTTTTACTACGGATTTTTATTGGTGTATTGCATCTTAATAATTATGCGGATTCCGCGCATATTTATACTTGATGGAATAATCAATTAATATAAAGAGGAAAGGTACCCATAGCTGCGTCGAGGGAGAGTTGAGATATATATATATTATTTTTTTTAATTACCAAGGCCATAATTCGTACAACAACCTCCCCATCGCTGGTAAAGAAGACCACATGTGTCTCACATTGAGCCGACTGTCCACTTATGTATTTTTAGAGTACGTTAGTTTGGTTGTAAAACAAATTGGTAAATACTGATACCAAAAATAAAGAAGAGTTGCAGGAAATGGTGGACCAGATGGTGGAGATAGGGAGAGAATATGGCATGGAGATCAATCATGAGAAGTCAAAAGTGATGGTGATTTCAAAAAATGATGAGCCGCTGAGAATCACAATTGTAAACCAAGAGTTTGAAAACAAAGAGCAGACGGAAAAGAAATTCTTGGAAACCTTCACAAAATAGTTCTGGTAAAGACTTGAGAAGCTCAAGTGGGTGGGCAAGGTGACAAATGAAAAAGTCATAATACAAGTGAGTGAGAAGTGAACCATTTTGAATGTGATCCTTCTGTACAAAGCCAATAGGATCGAACGCATCCTTAGGATATACCATCCTCTGTACGACATCATAGTAGGAAAGGTTGAGGGAAAGAGGAACTTACGAAGAAGGAGGATTTAAATCTTAGATGACTTAAAGGAAAGAAGCGAATTCTGGAAATTGAAAGAGGTACATTGGTTGTTTAAGTTCACTAATAAAAGGAATTGACATGTCGCAAGACAGAACACTTAATAATAATAATAATAATAATACTTATTGAACCAAAGAAGGAGGATGAGTCAGGGGAATGTTAAGTAAATTCGCTACCACTGTTCAAGTTAAAGGCTAGTAAAGCACAGTGTTTAAAATACTCCTAATGTACCCTATCGATGGTTGAACCCCAGGCTCTAAAGTTGAAAACAAGAATACTGTCACTCATCTAAGCTCTTCTGGTAACATATAGATCTGTAGAGCTGGAAGCACCACTATAGTCACAAATTATAAGACCTATACCAATAATATGAATCATTTTAATCACATCTCTTAACAAGTAATTATGTGAAATTCAAGCTAACGCTTCTCCAGTTAATTATATATGAACAGCGAAGCTCGGGAGAACGAAATTATATAAAAGTTACGTATACAGCCGCATCAAGGGTATATTCTTAAATTTGAAAAATTACACTTGAGAACGGGAGTCAAACTCGGAACCCTTGTCTCACCACACACATTTTCAACCACTGAAATATACAGGATTATCTGCCAAGAAATATGAGTGAAGAATGACCCTAAGTCTGAGATGAACCCTGGATAGCCCAGTGGTAGAGAGCATTGCTATGTTAAGTCAAGGGCTCCGGGGTTTGATTCCAATGTTAAGTTGTCATTTTCTAGGTTTACAAAATTATATAATAGCTAACAAACTTTAATTTAATTTATGAGTACCACTAACACAAGTGGTATCATGGTCTAAGTCAGTCTCGAAATAGACGGAATCCCGGTGTGACGGGATGGGCAAGAGTTCGAATCTCAACCGGGTGCATTGCTGAGGTGATTTTTCACGTGTCATTTATAACTTTGATTTTCCTCGCCATTTTTCACCCTAATTGTCTTCGAGTGGATGAAAACATAGTAAAAAGTTGACTCTTTGGATACTTTCACCTTCTTGCTCTAGCAGAACCTAACCTTACCTCAAAATAACGTCAGACAATAACTAATGAAAGCCTAGGCGAACGTTTGAAATTTCGCATTCGAATCTAAGATTCGTAATTTTTAAAATTATTATTTGAAATATTAAAATAGGATTTGAAATTTAAAATATAGTTAGATCTCAGAGTCGAATTCAACGGAATTTAGTTTCAAAATTAAAATTTAAACTTTTGAGTAATTTGACTTTTTATAGACATTAGCAATACTTGTCAATGAACTTAAACCGCAAATGGGTCCTGTTGTCTGCCTCCTCCTTCAGATTACAGAATGTGTCCGATCCAGCTTGTTTTGTACCATAGGTAAACTCATCCAAAATTGTTCTTTTCTCGTCAACTCATCCTTAGTACTTCTTCATTTATCACACTGTCTGTCCACCTGATCATCTCAAGTTATCTCCATTACCACATTTAAAAGCTCTCCAAGTTTTTTTTCCATCGTCTTGAGAGTCCATGTTTCTGCTCCATTCAGCGCGATGCTCCAAATGTAGCATTTCATCAGTTTGTTCTTCAGTTCCAAATTCAAATTTCTGGTCAGAAGAAGCCTCTTCTTGTTGAAATCTTCCTTGGCCATGGTGATCCTTGATCTAATTTCTTTGATGCAAGAGGGATTCTTTGTCAGCAGACTTTCAAGGTACTTGCACTGTTCAATCAATGCTTTCCAGCTCCTGGTTTCCAATTTCTATTTTTTGTATTAATCAAATCACTTTTGACTTCTTAATGTTGATTTCCATGCCATATCTTCTACCAATCTCCACCAGCTGGTCCATCATTTTCTGTAACTCTTATTCATTTTTAGCCTACAATGATTTATCAGCTTTGTATTTCACTTGGTTAGTGACGCGTTCTCTTATCCTTAAATTGTCACGTCCCTCCAGATCCAGATGCCCTGACCAGCCACTCTTCATACAAGTTAAACATACTTGTTGACCAACAGAATACCTTTCTAGATCCTCTTCCTATCTCTACGTTGTTGGTCTCGCCATCATTCAGCCTCAACTTATCTCATTGTCCCAACTACAGGTTTTCAATCAGCCATCTGTCCCTCTAGCTGATGCCGATCTAAATCTAACTTTTTTGAGAGACAACGTGCCTGATTTATCGATTTCTTTGGTAAAATTCTTTGGCGTACCTGTGGGAATTTTGAACAGCCAAATGGAATATTGGAGTATTTCATCATCATTATCAAGTACTAGTTTTTAAACCTATATATGACAGATTGTTGACAATGTTACCCAACATAACAAAACAGAATCTTCAATTTGCATATGCATGAAAGGCTAGGTTTTGTTAGGTTGGGCTAGCTTGTTATAAAAATATATTTATTATAACCACAAACATTTAAAGATATAACAAAAATTCATAAATTTTACTTTTTTTCAAACGTCAAAAAATACATTTTCTACAACTTTTTAACACTTAATATGAATACAACCCTACCTAATAAAATCTCAAATTAGGTGATCGTTTGTATTTTCTGTAAATTAAATTTGTATTTCAATTTTAAATAGCCCGCTTTAGTAGGTGCATTATCTAAGCTTTAAGACGTGACTCTCACAATATACTGGACTGGTAGTTACGGGGAAATCGGGGTCCAAATCATGGCCGAGTGTACTGACGGTAGTTTTCCCTAAATGTGTTTCTCTTCTCCCACCTCGCAAATTCGGGTACACTCCTTTAAAATGCAACCTTCCTTATCCCTATAACATTAGCGTAACTAGTACCAAGTCGTATAACCCAAACGGGTAGTAAAACGTGCTTCTTGAAATAAAATGAAGTATCTCTTGTTAAGTTTGGAGCTCTTGCGTTAACATGTAATATACACCCAACACTCAACAAACATTAGTTTTATTTATAAGGTATGTCATTTGCTACTCGTCAGTGTTAATTGTCTTTTAATTAGAATAATAATCGGTTTGTATGAATACATATCTAGGCTATGAAAATTTAAGCTCAAATTAAATAAATACTTTTAACCTTACCTGTAATATTTTCAGTGACCAAAGAAACACTTTTTGCTAAATAAAATTAATACAAAACTACCAAACCATAAACACAGGTCACTGCAATTTCTCTTCTGACTGGAAATTATATTCTAGATTCTCTTTGATTTTGAAATGTAAATCGACGAATTAAAATGATAAAATAAATCAAGTTTTATTTAGTTTATTTTTATCAGTTTTCAAATTTGAAAAATTTGCGCACTTCTTAAATGATTCCTTTATAGTTTCACCAAATATCAGATTTATTTCTCATTGAAAAGTATTAAAAATTAACTGGGTAAATATACATATATTATTACTGACACTATTAGATTTGAATAATATAGATAATTAATTTATATAATAAAAGGAAAAACTCACTCACTAATCATCTTATTTACCCAACTTTTGGGCTTGTAAACTTGAAATTTAGCTAGACAGGAAAGTAGCGGGATTTATTTATATATTATATAACCAGGAAATTCTAAAACGGGAAATTTTAAAGTAAGTATTCTGGAAATGGGTGGCCTATAATTTAAAAATAAGCTTTTTAAATGAGGTAGAAAATTATAATTTGATAGACAGATATAGAGACAATGCCAGATAACCAAATAAATATAAAAATTTAAAATTTCTAAGAACGAATTAGAGAAACGAGGAGGAGGGGCTCAAAATTTAAAAAAAAAAAATGTAAATAAATAAATTCCAGTGTGGTAGAACAATGAAAAATGGCAGGTAAGTAAAAAATCACTACAAATATATTAAAGGCTGAAGATATTAATATTTTTATTGGGGTTTTGGGAAACATGCTTGGGGGAAGGAGAAAAAAACACTTTTATATGAGGCAGAGAAATTAAATTTGGCAGACTGGTAGAAGGACTACTCCAGATAGCCATACATACTCTTCTTAAAATTCTAAATTTCTAGGTAGTCATTGTTTAAATGGGGAAGGGAGGGTGGTTGCAATTTCCAAATCTAATAGAAACCACTATTTCTCTGTGTGGTATAAAACTAAAATTTTGCAAAAATGTTTTATAACATTATTTTTTTCATTAGATTTTCTAACAAATTATAACATTTAACTATGAAATAAATTTAGGGATGTACATAATGAAACTCCAATCAGAAAAAGTTGTTTAAATACGGGGTTCCTGAAGCAAAACGAGGTAGAAAAATTAAATCAAATAATGCCACTTCTGAACTTAATTTGGGAAGGCAGCCAGCACGTTCAGAAGGGAAAGATTTGGAGTTATCTGGTCATGTTTTGAAACCAGCCAACTTTTTTTTTAGAGGATGACTCCATTATGTTAGTTAAGAAGACAGAAATACGAGTAGTAGTCCCTGATTTTAACCGTAACACAAATGGAAATACCTAAATAGAGGGAAGATAAATGAAAGGCATGCACCAACAATCTACTAATTAAAATTATCAACACTAAAACATCAACATTAAAAATGTGTTATACCCAAGCGAAAAGCTTGCAAAAGATGTATTTATTTTTGTCCTATATCTGAATCAGAAAGAGACATGACCAATTTGTGTGGTGATGATGATGAGGAGGAGGATGAAATGGATGAGTTGAAAGATGAATTTGACTAGGAAGTGCATGTTATTTGTAATTAGTTAGCAAAATATTGGGAAAAATAGTATAGATGTGTATTTGGTTCCATATGAAGTAATTTGGTGTGTAGTGGTTGAGATATGGGATATTTGTTTTAGAAAAACTGTAGTCTTCATTAATAATTAGTTTATTTAAATGTGGGTAAAATATTTTTAAATATAAAACTGTAAATCACATTGATTTTTTGTCAAGTTTAGATTATATATATATATATATATATATATATTAAAGAGAAGAATACTCATAAAAAGTCCATAGCATAAGCATAACATAATATACATATATATATATATATTGTGAACTGTGTAACATTGTCAATGTCAATAGCTTCTTAGTTATTAAGACTGCATTTATATCTTAATCCTCAATTGATATTAGACTCAATCCATTTAAACATATTTTCTATTCCATATTTTACTATTCATTACATCAAATGATTATTATACTTCAGGACAATTACGTTTGTAATCTTGTTAAATATTGATTTTAATAATGTCTATATTAATAGCTTCTTAGATATTAAAAACAGCTTTCATATCTAAATCCTCAATTGATCTCAGACTCAGTGCTAATTAAAACATATTTTTCTACCTCACATTGTAATATTCTTTATATTGAATTATATTATTATAACTACCATTAATTAATGTTTCTTACTACAAATTATAAGGTTTTTCAAAAACATAAAGTTTGTTAGAAAAGCTATTGATGCTCTAATATTAAAATGGTTTAGTTTTAAACCATGTGTCATTTTACCCCACTCTAGGGAAAATTTAACCCTCCAGGTAAGATGAAATAACGCAAGTCAATGAATACAGATTTTATTATTGTACCTATTTTTTAAGCACCACGTCTAACTGCCCATTCGGGTTATACGCTTATGTACTAGTTACACTAATGGGTTGGAGATTAGAAAGGTTTAATTTAGAGGAAGTGCACTCACATTTACGTGGAGGGAGAGTGGAAACCCATATAGGAAACATCACCCTCAGCGCACCCGGCCGGGATTGAACTCTGATCACCCGATATACGGCTGCCTAGTCTAACCTGAGAGTAGCGCGTTTGAACATGCGGCTACCAAAGCGGTTTTAACATAATAATAGAGCAATTCAATTGATGTATTAAATTGGTATTTATAGATAAAATATTAGATAATAGTTACTGTAAATTGGATCTTTAAACCTGATACAGTTTATAAATTATAATTAATATCTCAATTCCTTAAAGTTATTGAGAAAAAAATAATCTTGCGTGCCTTAGTTTCACCAGGCCTGGCCTAGGGCATAAGACTACCATCGCCTTTTTTCATCCTAAGCATGCAGATTGAGAGTCTAATCCCAACCGGACGGGCAGCGGTTGGTTTTCCCTAAAGGTTATAACCCTTTACCTCCACGAAAATGTGGCTACATTTCTTCTAAACTCTAACTTGCTCATCACTATACCATATGTGTAGATATGAGTATAGCTCAGACGGGTAGTAAGACGCTGTATGTATAAAAATACTAAGGGTTCAAGGTTTTCCATCCTCGCTCCCCTCTTGATGTATGGCAAAGATTTTCAATGCCAAGAGAGCTGTCTGGAGGCGCAGGAAGTAACTAGTTTCAACAACACCCAGTATCATTACCGCGCATCTATTATGCGATGCACCGAGATGCACTTGCACTTGAATGCAGTTTTCCCCTCTCGCCTCTCCACGACGCGATTCCCACGCATCCACTATTCATTACTGACCTTACCCAATCGCTTTTTTGTTGAGGCTCACTCCCTTAAAGAAAGAGAGAGAGAAGACTAATATGTTTTGGAAGTAAAATTACACAAGTGACGGGGAATATTTATTTTTTAAATGTTGAGTGCGTTTGACACGAATAGTACCAATGACTTGTAACTAATGGGTAGAAAGGGATGATAAGGGTAGCTATATATAAAATAAAACCACACGAGGGGTGAAAGATTATGAAAAAACGATACGACAGAAACTCGAACTCCAATCTCTTCATGAACGGCTACCAACTGTGATTGCTGATATGAGTTGAACTTCTTCGATACCCGCATCGATGAGTACGTGGACTCAACGCCAAGCTAATACAGTCTTGTTTTTAGATGATAGCAAGATCATGGCTCAAATTTTGACTGGGTGTACTGAGAGCAATTTTTTATAAATGTTTTATCCATACTATAATCATGCAAATGTAGGTATAATTAGAGATGAAAATTTTTCGGAAATTTTGAATTGGAAAATTTTCTACAGTGACGGCTTGTGTTTGAGGGGTTAAATTGTAGAGGTGACATATTGACCCTATTATACTTCAAAATATAGTGTATTAGGAGATGAGAAGGGGAAGGGGGTTTTGGGTGGGGGAGGTGTAGATAGGAAGAACGGCTGATAGGAAGGGAGACAAAATGTCGGGCCAACCTTAAAAATAATTTTAATTAACTAATTGATAGTAAAAAATTTAAGTATGATTTATGAACATAACATGTCTACAAAGGCTTACATACATTTGTTTCTTTACTACATTTTTTTTTAAACCTCGTCTTACTACCCGTTAGGCTTATTCGCTTATGTATTACTTAGGTCAATGTGTTAGGGATGAGTAAGGTTGAATTTAAAGGAACTGCACCCGCATTTGCGTGGAGTGAGAGTGGAAAATCATGTTGTTAAAACTTTCCTTGGTGCGCCCGACTGGGCTCGAACTCTGATATCCCTGTCATCAGCAGTCTAGTCTATTGCGAGAGTAGTGCGTTAGACCATGCGGCCACCGAAGCAGGTGTTTCTTACTACTACTATCACTACCACTGTTTATTAATACTGTTACTATTAATATCCATTTAATTAGTTGAAATTATTTTACAAAAAAGAATAATGGAAAATTTTCTAGAAAATATATAGGAAAATTTTTTCCAATTTTTTTTTTTTTTTTTTT
>CABFOV010006081.1:0-14283 GCA_902141375.1 Timema poppense | reverse complement strand
GTGTGAATATCTTAGAAAATAAAACTAGTTACTTAAAGTTGATGAAAGTAATCAAAATCTCCCAAAAATTGTGTTCACACTGAATATTTTCGACAACTTTATGTCAAAGTAATCGGCATTTATACCCAGTTGTCTGACTAGGTTAACATAAAAAATTAACAAAAGGGTGGTTTGGATGGCTAAAACTAATAAAATGCATTCTTTATTTAAAGGGAGTTCTTGAGACTTTAGTTAAGTGATTAAGAATATAAAAATATTATATTTCTTTACAATTAGTTGTTTGCAATTTATTCACTTCAGTATAACTAGGCCTAACAACTAATTATTGATTTCAGTTAAATTTAGTGAACCTTTTATGATTAAAAAACCTAGGCCTAAGCCATACCACATTTAAACATTAAGCTAGGGCCTATTTTGGTTTTTCCAGTCTTAGCCGCAATATTTCATAGCCTACAACTCACGTTAATGTGGAGATTAACTACTACTATAACTACGATTCAGTTTAAATAGGATTACATTATTAAAGTTTTGTTGAGGCTTCTCAAACAGATTAGCCCTGCCTTTTTATTACCTTGTCAACAGAATGATCAGTGTGTTGATGGTGAATAATAATGCAATTTGATAGTGTTATGTTTAAAAAAATATATTATTTTAGCATTCAGTGTAAGCGTACTATCCCCGCTCTTGTCCTATGTTATGATATAGGCCTATTTAAAGTTAGATTGTGTGAAAAACACACAAAAGAGTTTTGGGATTATTATACTGGGCTAATGCGATGGCAAGTTTAAATAATGTAACACAAAACACCTAATAAATTACAAAAACAAGCAAACATAACCTCGTAACGCAAACCAAAGGACAAGTAAAATGTCTGCGCAACTTAGCGTCACGCTACTAGGAAAATATTTGCGACCGCAAGGACTTTGCTTTCGCAAAGTGGTCGGCCATAATAACTTTTGACGCAAAGTCTAGCGTCTCTCTGCTAACGGTCGCAAATTCGTTTTGCGTCGTGGTCATAATAGCCCTGCTGGGTCCTTGTCGCAAGTCCAAGCTTCTCCTTCTGCCACGTGTCTCCAGTCCAATACTTTAGCCTCCGTGTCCTGCGCTTGGTCCATCCATCTTGTCCGTGGTCTTCCATTCTCTTACTCTGTAGAGCTCTCTTAGGCAGTCTGTCCTCCTCCATTCTCATCACATGCCAGCCTATCCCCTGCAACCTTTTCCTTCTAAGCATATCTTCTAATGTTATAACCTTTAATGTGGGGATGTAGGGGAAGCGAGAAAAGGCCGATGATTTTGGAGTTTTTGTATCAAAACTTTTTTTTTTGTCAAAATAAAATATTAGGTCTACTCCAGTTAAAACACCTAGTTTTAATTTTCTTCACATAGTATTATCAACATTTCCTTAATATCTGTCGAAGTTGTCTTGGAATTTAATGTCGACTTCTTCTCTTGACTTAAAAAGTTTCTCATCTAGTGCCGCCATATTCTGGAAAGATATTCAATAACTGTTGAATCACCACGGGAATGAAATTAAACTTTATGTTTGTAGTGAAGCAATATTTTATTTATTTTATCAAAACAAATTGTTGATATAAAAGATGCAAAAACATCTCGCATTGCTTACATCTCCACCTTTCATTCCTTATATTATCTCTCCTTGTGACATTTTCAACACCTCTCAGAAACCTCATCTCTGCAGCCTGTAATATATTTAAATCCCCCCTCGTCCCTGTCCAGATTTCAGTCATATCCATCAAAATAAAACCATTTTAACAAATTCTATAAACACAATTAATATTTTTTATTATTTTAATATTTGTTCAACGCTTTTAGTTAAAATACCAATTGCCTTTATGTATTAAAGTTTTCCATTAATTGTTATTAAAGATAAGTAGATTAAAATACAATGTTTATAAAATGGCGACAGTTTCATTACTATCTTTGTTACATTCATTTTTATTCGTCAGAATCAGTAGTCGCATTGTCTAAAGCTTCAACCTTGGCTATACCATAAAGGAACCATGCAAGGTAACCTTGTCACCTTTCACTGTAAATGAAGGGTACATTACCTGTAAATTTTACCTTCCTCATTCATATCCTATTAGTTTGAAAATTATGATAACCCCGATCAGGCTTTAAGACACGATGCACAAATTTATTTAAAAAAATTCACTAGCCCATTTATGCTAATTTATGTATATACTTGCTATTGGTTCCCCGTAGCCAGCCATAACAAAATTCCTTAAATTAAGTTTGAGTTTATCCAACATTTACGAATTTACAGATCTGAATTATTTGGATAGAGCAATCTGTGCCTGTGTTAGTCAATATTATTATTATTAGCACCACGTCTTACTACCCGTTCGGTTTATACGCACTTACGCTAATGTGTAGTGGTAGGGTGATTGTGTGGGTGATTGTGAGATGAAATGGAGGACCTACAGTTTAACGTGGAATCCGAACCACGGTGGAGGCCTGGCATTCCCCACATGCTAGTCGATATTATCTTGCTGACTGCACACCTTACAGATATAGAATTGTTTACGGGAATTTAAGAGTATAGGGGTGCATTTTAAATAAATGTATAAGCATTTAAATAGAGAGAGGACTGCAAACCACAATGTTTGAAAAACAACATTGAACGAATTTTTAGGGATAAAACTCAAGGTCAAGTTCCCTAGCACGCACTTTTTAAGGTAACGTATAGTTTGCTTGCGTGTGTATATTTTTTTTACTTATCGTATAAAATTAAAACCATGTCTACATATTTATAATATAATTATTAGTGTCAAGTATATAAACAAACAAATATGAAATATTTATATTCCATGTATTTCGATCACAAGTTAGATTCACAATTATATGTAATTATGTATTAATTATTATTAAAGGTTGGCGACAGTTGCACAAAACGTTACCAAGTTTATAAAACACATAAGATGACACTTTTTAAATATCTCGTTTGATAATGTTTATTATTGTAGTGGTAAAAATATCACCTTTAGTTTGGTGTTTATTGTAACAATTCAATTAAATTTATGAAATATTTACTTAAAATATAGTTGCCTACATTTGTTCTTCCTATACTATAATAATTTAACCTGCATCACTGGTCAAGCATCTAAGGTGTCAGACTCACAATAGACTTTTTTTTAACTCTTCCTCCTTTAATTCTATTATTTTATAATATAATTATCTGATTGACATTAATCTGTGCTCCCCCGCGGGCTATCCAAATATTTAAACAAATAAGGTATGCATTATGGAGGGCGAAATAGAGGAAATGTACATACATTCACGCGTTGAGGGAGAAACAGGAACATATTTAGGAAAAATAACCTCAAAACACCTAGCTGGTATTCAAACCTCAACCCACCTTTAAATTGCAAAACATTCTAGACAAAACGGATGTCTTTGTTCACTTTCCCACCTGTGCGGATAGGATATATTAATAATAATAATGTCCGGGTCACATCAATTTGTAGCTCAGTTTGTGGAGAGATTAGCCAGTACTAATGAACCTGGTCCAGGGGACGCCAGAATGTTCTGTACATATAATACATTCTTTCCGTGGAGGCTCTTTCCATATCCCGATGAGATGAGGGGATGATGATGATGATGATAGCGAGTATGATGGGATAAAGCCAATGAAGCTCTTAACATAACCTAATCCTAGTTAACCAAATCCTGGTAACCATGGGAATTATTCCCTTTCGAGAAAAATCTTCCCATACCAGATGCAAGTCAAACCCGGGACCTCTAGGTCAACAGCCAGGGGTTCTGACCACTATGATAATTTTGTTTCGTGGCTGAAAATCGATTGATAAATGATTTATGTACCGATCAACATAGATATTTCAAACACAATTATGCTTTCAGCCCGTACGGGTAGTATGACTCAGGACTAGAAAAAAAATACAATTTAAATGTCTAATCTCATGTTTTAAATTCGGAAAAATTATGTTGATACTAAACTGTGTCATTAGATTCCTAATAAGTTTACTTTTAAAATATTTCGATCCACGCTTTTTTTCTTCTTCTTTCATCTACGGGCAAACAATCCGGTTCTTGATTGGAAGATTATATTTCAAGTTGCTAAAACGCACCTGTGTAAAAAATACTTCTTTGTATCAAGGAATTATTACGTCAATATCTTATTATTCCAGACTTCATGTTTCACTTACGTCAGATTCTGTCTACTGCTGTACTTTTTTTTTAAATGATATACGAGTAGTCTAAACACATTTTCAAATGATTTTTACTGGTTTACTACAACATTACTAGGTCTATGAATTTATAAATTTATTATTGTTATTGACTAATTCAAGACGATGTTCTTTGCAGTTGTAAATAGACTCCGTTTTATCCTGAAAGGTTACAGTATTAGCTCATCTGGCACAATTATAACCCTATTACCTTGTTTAACACTAGTATAGCCCTATTACCTTTCCTGGCACTATTATAGCCCTATTACCTTGTCTGGCACTATCATAGCCCTATTACCTTGTCTGGCACTCTTATAGACCTATTACCTTGTCTGGCACTCTTATAGCCCTTATTACCTTGTCTGGCACTATTATAGCCCTATTACCTTGTCTGGCACTATTATAGCCCTATTACCTTGTCTGGCACTATTATATCCATATTACCTTGTCTGGCACTATTATATCCCTATTACCTTGTCTGGCACTATTATAGCCTAATCACCTTGTCTGGCACTAGTATAGCCCTATTACCTTGTCTGGCACTATTATAGCCCTATTACCTTGTCAGGCACTATTATAGCCCTATTACCTTGTCTGGCACTCTTATAGCCCTATTATATTAGCTGCACTAAAGTAAAAACAAGCAAGGTAAGCGTGTTACCCTCAGGATAAACGGAGTATACATGTGTCACAGGTTTGTGGTCATATGTGCTCTCATTATTTCTTAAACTATTTGAAATAGACATTGAGATATTTCCGGTGTGGGTTAGTTACTTTTTTCAATCTTAAAGAAATAAATAATTTTACGAGATCTACCTCTGGCATTTGAGCTATCCACATAATTACACCAATGGGGTAAGTAGTCTATGAGAAACATGGACATTGGAGGAATCGCAACCCACATTTTATTAGAGAGAAATTGGGAAACCATATTGTAAAAAGCCTCTTATTAAATCCGGTTGAGATTTGACCGTCAATCTAACCACGACAAGAAAACCAAACATGATTATACTCACGCCTTTGTCCTCATTATGGGTGTATGGCTCAAAATTAATAACATAATAATTATATATATTATTATTATTAAGTCTTCTAAACCAAACTTGGATCAGTGTATTAAATATAAATTAAAAGTATATTTTAAGCACAGTGTTTACTCAAAGTGTGAAATTTTGGCATCGAATGAACAATTTTTAGACAAACCAAATGATGCAAAGATTTCATATTTGGAATATTAGAAGTTCTTGAGGAGGTTTATTAATTGATATAGATATTATTTCAATGAACCTTCATTTAATTGCGACATAGATTGCCAAATAAATTCAATATTCAATTAATTATTGTGTATACTTAAACGTGTGTAATGAATGGGAGAAGCAAATCAATTAATTCTGAAAATTGAAAAATGCCACCTGGACACGGGAATCGAACCCGGGACCTTCAGCTTAGTACGCCAATGCTCTTACCACTGAGCTATTCAGTATCCGTCTCGTGCCTTTGGTCATTCTTCACTCATAGTTTAAGGCAGAGTCTATGATGGACGTGCGGAAGTCGTCAGCTTATAAACATGTCCGTCTTAGACTCTGCCTTAAACTATGAGTGAAGAATGACCATGGGCACGAGACGATTCCTGGATAGCTCAGTGGTAAGAGCATTGGCGTACATGTACGTCTGTGTATCCCCACGGTCATGGCGACCCGTTACTTGCGATGGGGTGGGTTTTTTGAAACTTTTTCCCACCCCCAACCTATAGTGGCAATTTTCAGGCCGCAAGGCCGCCAAATCCTTTCATGTTGTGATTGTTCGTATCCCTGTGTCGTGTTCGTTTTCGAGAGCCCTTCGGGGCTGGTGTTAATGTTTGTCCCTCTATGTTTCCCATGTTTGTATTCATGTCTTCATGTATATGTTTAATTTGTAATAATAAAAAACCTTACAAACAAACAAACATTGGCGTACTAAGCCGAAGGTCCCGGGTTCGATTCCCGTTGTCCAGGTGTCATTTTTCAATTTTCAGAATATGATATCTATGTGGTGTTATCCTCACTAAAATGCATTAACAATAGTTTCGACTATTTGTTTCATAAATCAATTAATGCTAATGAAGTTTATAATGGTACTTCAGTCACATTAATATTCAATCTGAAACTCGTGAAAACTGAAACGAGATGAGGTGCTTCATATTCTGGCCCTTAAATAGTTTCTTGGTTATAATTTTTAAAGCAGAAGTCACCAAACTTTATTTAGCTGCGGACCACATAAATGTTTTACCAAGATGCTGTAAACCACTGATTAATTATTTAGCAAAATATTTTAGAAAATAATTTTAAGAATGACCTTGAACAAAGAATATAGTGTGAGACGTTAATATGTATGCACAATTGTGTATGTGTTAAATAAATAAAGATAGAATACTTTTAGACATAGTGGCCATGAGATGAAATTTTTAGGCTAATATATTAATATATAATGTTACTTTTTACCTTCTCACACTTCGGTGGTTGAGGAAAAATAGTAATTGTAAAAAAAATCAAACTCGAGATTTTGATGGACGTCGACGTTTCATGACCCCCTGAATCCGAAAAAGTGTGCGTGTGTCAGTCTGTAGTTATGACTAGACACGAAACAATTTTACCAATTGGGATACAACTTGGAACATAGGGTTTTCATAAGATTGATCTCAGTTTATTTTTAAATAATCTATCCGACCCTAAAATTAACTGTAGTATTTTTTAGAGAAGAAGATAAAATATAGATTATAACAAACTCGACTAGATTAAAATTCTTATAGATGTATTGTCTAATAATAAAACAAAATGAAAGTTCTCATTTCCTCATGAAAATAACTTTGAGGGTAATTTACACTTAAGGAAACCTCCAATTTTTATCGCTTCTTCACACCTCTTGGAGATACGAAACAAAGCATAATTTCAAAAATGAAAGCATATTAAATATAAATATCATTATTTGAAATATAGTTTTATAAAACCAATAGTTTCCGAATTATAAGTGTGTGTATGTATATATATATATAAGGTGAATTGGAAAATCCGGCCTATTGCAAAAGGTGCCCTCAATTTACAATTAGCCAGGCTTGTTGGAAAATAATACTATATTTGCTTATCAACCTAATAATGTTTAGGCTTATTGCAATAAGTCCAAGATAGTTAAGGTGTATTATTATTATTATTATTACTAAACAATTATTATTCCTGATGGTATGCCGTGAGAATCCAAACAAAACAAGTATATTAAACAAATCTGAGCCACTTTAAAAAAAAGTTGTAATTCAAAAATATCTCTCCAGAAAACTACCCTTAGTTGAAGGTCTATGGTAAGGTAAAAATAATATTGAAATATAGCCCTATAAAATCTAAACATTAAGTCCAAACCAAATATATTAATCCGTTTTAGATTCGTAGCCAGGGAGACACAGACATGGGGACAGTCAGATTGTATAGTTCCTAATTTTGAGTTCGCGTTCTCATAAAACGTAAATATTCGTCATAACATCAAGATCCTATCTCATTTTCAGCATCGATTCACGCAATATGTTGCTCTTGTGAGATTAATGTAAATTACTAGATACTTATATCTTTCCACGGGTGTCGTTAGCGTGGCAAAAGGGGTAAGGGGGCACGCTCGCCCACCCCCACCCCCCAGTATTCTGCTCAAATAGGACACCGTCAAAGAAATAATGAATTGTTTTATTCAGAAAATGGAAACTCCACGTTTGAAGCAATGAATAAATATTTGTATATTAACTCTAGAAATAATTCTGGTTTTTTGGTGCTGTTCCCCTAATAATAATTTAAGAGCAAGCCCTCCTCAAACAAAAATACTTTTTTAATAGGAGAAGTTAAGCTAAGGACTATTCTCGCAGTTTTGAAGCTTCCCATAAGAAATACAAGTGTGTGAATATTCCTCTTGAAGTATGAGACAGACTTAACAATTAATCCATCATGATATTTAACATACTTAGTGAAAATGATTATGTTAGACTAGACTGCTGAAAACCGGGAGATGGGGCTTCGATCCCGGTCGGGAGCACTGAGGGTAGTTTATTTACTCAATTGTTTAGCACTCTCCCTCCACGAAACTTTGGGTTCACTTCCCCTTAACTACACCTACCTAATCTCTAAAACATTAGTACATAAGTGTAAAACACAAACGGAGAGTAAGTAATATTGCGATGATAACGTAAAAAAAAGAGTCGCGTAATTTATTGTTACCTTTCATATCCATTTGGTGGTTAACGTCTGTTTATCAAACCTTTATTTGTTAACATATTTACCACCAGATTTTATTCTAGGTGCACATCTTTTAACTAATAGCTTCCGTCGTTTGGATATCAAGTCAACAAATCACTACTCGACCAGTATTCATGAGAAAAGCCTACGTCTGCTTGACCTATATATAAAAGTAATATAAGAAAAAACTTTTCTATTCATTTTTCTTTCGTGGCGATGTTTGAAGGTTAAGTATAAGGTGTGTCAAAATTATACACACCATCATTTATTTGAAAATTTGTTATTTTATTTCAAAACCATTTAGTCACTATACATATAAGGTATACATAAGTAAAGTTAAAACAAAATCAAAACTAGCAACCTAGAATATGGTCTGATGAGCTATGAAACAATTAAATCTGTATTTGTAACCATTTGTTGATTGCCCTGTAGTCTGTGTGTAACTGCCGTAACGTTTTATGTTTATTAGGATTTTTAAAAAAAGAAGCTTTAAACAGATGTCGTTATTTTATCTGGATGAAATGGACAGTTGAAGGTGATCCACTGACTAGATTCTAGCTCTATCGCAAACCTTACTCCGTCTGGCGGAGTCAGACAAATAACTCTAGTTATAGACGGTTAGACGACACTAAATTAATGAAGCCTGCCACAGCTATACCCATTAACCGAGAGAAGCGAGGTTCTATTTTAACTCGAGCATTTAGCATTTTATCTGTCTATCTAAATATTTGCTGCGTGATAGTTATCAAATGTGTGGACCAATTTTAGCTCAAATGTACATGTGCATTCTTTGAACCTAGTCCCAACAATGTATTTAGATATTTTTTCTATCTGGTTATATATTTCAATATGGCGGCCATTCAAATATATGTGCCTGTCTGTTTCGCGATAACTGCCAAATGCGTGATCCTAGGCCAATCTATGTATGTACTGTACATCATTTTTTGGGCTGATTATCTGTTTCAATATAGCACCGCCTAAAAGGTTTTTTGGTTAATAGCTTATCACAAATGATTTGAATGTATAATTATAAGCAATCGGTCGCTTACCTAGGACATACTTTTTAATGTTGACCTATATTACGAGATTGACGTATTAAACCATTTGAACAACAATTATCCTCTATAAATAAATGTACTTATAATTAATATGGTTTTTTTTCTGTTTAACTTAGTCACCAAAGAAAAGTATCAACTTCGGACCTAAGGATAAATTATGGGCAATATTTCAACTTGGAATCTATAGAGAATTCTTAAGACTATAGTAACGATGATAACATGGAGGCAGGGAGGTTTACTGTTCACAGAACTACTATTAAGACTGTAGTGACGACAGTAACATGGAGGGAGGGAGGTCTTACTGTTTACAGTACTACTATTAAGACTGTAGTGACGATAGTAACATGGAGGGAGGGAGGTCTACTGTTTACAGTACTACTACTAAGACTTTAGTAACGACAGTAACATGGAGGGAGGGAGGTCTACTGTGTACAGTACTACTACTAAAACTTTAGTAACGAAAGTAACATGGAGGGAGTGAGGTCTGCTGTTCAGAGAAATACTAGTAAAAAGTTGTTAAAGAGGCAACACTCTCCTATGGACAAATCATACATATTTTATGACTAGCACTTTATATACTCCCTTGAGGATATAGAGTCTATTACCGACGTTTAGGCCTTCGTTGGCGGTTTGAGAAAAAAACAGTCAATTTTAAACACGAAGGAATATTTTTTATGGTTATAAAAGTTACTAAAATTATTTCATATATTTATAATGTGCATAAAGTAATTTATTCTGCAACTGTCAAATTTCATAGATAATATCAACACAAATAAATAAAACCAATACAGCAACATATTATCAACAACGACCGCTAAGAGTATGTTTGTATTTTTTGAAAGTTCCTCCTTCCTATACTGTGTGGCATCTCTCATTTGAGACTAGAGGTAACAAAACTCACATCAACGGGCACGAGGAATAGAAATGAAAAATTCTGAAAAATTCTCAACAAGAGAATTTTCAAGAAGATATTCTGATAAATTGTCACGAAAATATTTTGGTAAATTTTCAGAGGGAGGCTTCAGCCCACAAATTGGGTGAAGGGGTTGGTTTGAAGGAGGCGGCACCCCCCTATATCTTATTGCATATTCTGTATACATAAAGCCATCAAACAGTGTATTAAGGGATGATTAGGAATGGAGGATAATTAGTGCTGAAGTCAACCTTACAATTATTTGTATTAACTAATTGATTTTTTATTAAAAATAAAATATAAACAAATAATAGAGATTAGAGATGAACATTTTTCGGTAAATATTTCAGACTATTGAATCCTAGGGCAAGGTAATGTATTCTTAAACGCTTAGATAATAATATTGAAATATTTAGGTATTAACGTACCTGGTCCCTGGCAGACCCGTCGTTAGTTACACATTCAACCACCAAGCGTTGTAGTAGAAACGAGAAGAGAACTGTAATTGTGTCTCATTATCTGTTCCAGCTATACGCCAATATACCAATTACTCTAATGTGCTAAGCATTAGGGTTGAATTTATAGGAACTGTACGTACATTTGCGCTAAGAGAGAGTATGAAACAATTTTTTTCAAACACCCTCAGTACACCCGACCGGGATCGAACCACGATCTCCCCGTCATCGGCAGTCTAATATATTGCGAGAGTGATGCCTTAGACCAGGGATGGCAAATCTACGGCAATTTTTTGAATGGCACACTGACGAGACTAAAATAAACATTAGAAAATTATTATTTGGTGATGTCAAGCATGTGAGATTGGTGTGCAAAATTTTACTCATTACTCACCAAAGATCGATTCCTAACAATGGTTAAATTTGCGTACTAAATATGTACAATATTTGTCAGCACACAAGTGTGTTTCTGCTCATGAAAAGGATCAAACAGCCGAGTGATCACATTTACCGATACGCATCTATCAACTATTTTGAACGTGACTTCAATATGGACTCTAAAGCCACACAAACACTTGATCAAAATAAAAAGTTTCAAATATTTGGTAAAAAAATCAATTAGTCTTAACATTTTATGTAATCTTAATTTTATTTTTGTTATAATAAGGATTTAAAAATTAATATTTTTCCATTTAAGATGGTGACAATATTAAACATTTTGAAAAGCACCACTTCGTTATTTTCATTATTAAGTATAGCCCTTATGGTCATACGAGTTTTAAATGCCCCACCTTTGTGTTTTATTTGAGTATATAATTATAATATATTGAAACAAGGAAATGCACTTTCCTAATCGATATTCTATCTAGCATTAGAGCATTAGGCTAATGTAAGAGCGTAGGGAAGGTTTTATATTAAACAATACAGTGCAGGGTGTCCTCGCGGTCCAGAGGTAAGGTGTCAGACTTCTATGCTGGCGGCCGGGGTTCAATCCTCGGTCCCGGCACAGATTTATCTGATTACCAAACCCTTCCTTCACCTCTGACAAGACATCTTGTGAATGTGGGGAATGCCAGGCCTCCACCGTGGTTCGGATTCCACGTTAAACTGTAGGTCCTCCATTTCATCTCACAATCACCCCTACCATTACACATTAGCGTAAGTGCGTATAAACCGAACGGGTAGTAAGACGTGGTGCTAATAGTAATAATAATAACAATACATTGCAGCTATAGAATATGCAGATGATTTAGCTTTGTTGGGCAATAGTAAGGAAGCTGTTACCAGAAATGCAGACATTTTATTAGAGGCTAGTAGGGAAATAAGTTTAAAAGTGAACGATGTGAAGACTTACAATATGATCACACAGAGAACACAGATTGGTGACAATAATTTAGAGGTTACCGTGAACAACATATCATTTGACAGGGTTAATGAGTTTAAATAGTTAAGAACAGTTATCACTAGCAATGACGATATTAGATTGGAAATTAGGAAAATAATATTTTCGGTAAATGCATGCTTAATATTTGATCAGTAATTTGATAGCATCTAGCTTTTTACTAAGAAATGTAAAAATCTAATTATACAACAAAGTTTCACCGGTTTTTCTTTATAGTTGTAAAACATGATGTAAAGATATTTAGGATGTTTGAAAACAAAGTACTTAGGAAATTATTTGGTCCAAAATGGAATGAATACAATGGAAAATTGAGCAGTTACTTATTGATGAGTTACATGCTCTGTGCTCATCCCCAGACATTGTTAGGGTATTCAAATCTCGCAGGTTACGGTTGACAGAACATGGAGTGCGAATGGAAGAAACTAAAAGCGTTTTAAGGGTATTGACTGGTAAACCCAATGGGAAGATACTATTGGAAAGACCTAAATGCAGAATGGACCTGAATTATATATGATGTAATGACTGGATAGAGCTAGCTCCATATATAAATAGAATGTATTGAAAAGGACTGGATAAAACTAGCTCAAGATAGGGATAGCGCGTAATCAGGTGACTGGATAGAACCAGCTCTAGATAGGGATATGATATAATGAGTTGACTGGATAGAACTTGATATAGATAGGGATAGGGTGTAATGAGGTGGACTGGATATAGCTAGCTCAAGATAGGGAAAGGTGACGTACTTTTGTAAGTGCAGCAATACACTTTCGAGCTCCAATTACGGATTCGCTATTCATAAGCCTTGAATCGATTTAAATCATTATGTCTTTTATCGATTTAGCCAAAAAGTCTCGTGCATTGTATTATTCTTGGTAAAAAATAATGGGAGAACCACTTAGCCTAATGCACCCAGCAGATATTCGAACCTTAACCACCACGTAGTCAGCAGTTAGGGCTATTGTGTACTGACATCCTATTAGCTGGATGTGCACGAAACCTATACAAATACGAGTAGTTTATATCTTGTGTCGGAGCTCCGAGAAATCTAACCAAAGTCCTCTAGACGTGTAGATGACTCGCTGGCTAAGTTGCCAACCCCGTCCAACATGCGTCGGTGGCCACATGGTCTGAGGTGTCACTCTGGTGCTAGGCTATACTAAACTGCTGATGACAGGGAGATTGGGGTTCGAATCCCGGTAGGATGTTCTAAGAGTGGTTTCTCAAAATGGTTTTTCACTCTTCCTCCACGCAATTGTGGTTACACTTTTACTAAATTCAACCTTCCCCATCCTTAACTCATTAACCTAATTACTACATAAGTGTATAAATCAAATAGATAGTAAGACGCGTTGATAAAAAAAATCATCTGGTCTGGTAGGCTATATCTGCGTCGGGGAGGTTGAGGTTCGTAACCCTCGCGAGTGTAGTGAGGGTAGTTTTTCTAAATTGGCTTACAGATCTAAACTCCATGCAAATTCAAGTACATTTTCACTCATACTCTTCTCTCTTCATTTATAAATGAATAGTGTGAATTCGCGGATAGCCTGGATAGGTAGTAAGACGTGGTGCAAAATAAAACCTCGTTTTTTGATCCGCTTCAGTGGCCGAGTGCTGGTCTGTTAATGATGGGGAGATCGGGGTTTGAATTCCGGTCAGATCTACCGAGAGTGAGTTTTTCCTAAATGATTTCTCACTCTCTTTCCAGGCAAATGCTGCTAAATTAAATTTAAAATGCTTCCTTTATTATCCATACCCGATTAACGTAATTATTATATATGCTCGTAAGTATACCTGAACAGGTAATAGAGGTGACCTGGTGGTCTAGGGATAAGGTGTCGAACTTTGTACTGGGGGTCCGGGGTTCAATCCTCGGTCCCGACACAGATTTATCTGATCGCCAAACCCTTCCTTCACCCCTGATAAGACATCTTGTGAATGTGGGGAATGCCAGGCCTCCACCGTGGTTCGGATTCCACGTTAAACTGTAGGTCTTTCATTTCATC
>CABFOV010006080.1:0-37366 GCA_902141375.1 Timema poppense | reverse complement strand
CTTCCTGCCACGTCCCGTGGCAGCAAGTATATTACCTGCCATTTTTCTTTCTGCCACGTCCCGTGGCAGCAAGGTCGGCCTTATTATTATGCTCGATATGTTAGCATGATAATGTTAATAGTGTATACATTTAATTTTTGATTGAATAGGTGGATCCCTATTTGAAAACTTCTTTAACTATTATCGCTTATTCCGAAAGTCCTATTATGTTATAATAATTAAATTATTCTTACCATCAAAATTATCAGCTAATTTTTGCTAAATAAATTAATTTTAAAATAAACATACTTACTTGTAATTTCCATTTCTGCCGCAACATCAAGCCCTAGAATCCTAGAATTATTTCGATTATGATATAGATTGCTTATTAAATCCCACAAATTCGTTCTTTCAAATACCAAAGTTATTAACATTTTACAGTCCACCAATACCATCCTTTCTCAAGATAGAGTACAGACGATCTTTTGAAAATCGGACAGTTCGGCCGAAAAAACCCATATCGATTTGAATCTGTCTGACGTTGGAAGCATTCGGCCGCACTTCCCGGTTGCACTAAACCATTTTATAATAAACAAGGTTGGTGGACCTTGAGAATGAAAATATCGGTGGAGTCGGCCGAGTACGCCCGAACAATCATTCGGCCGAAAACGGTGCTACCAGAGATTATGTGTGCTACTGTGACCATACCATAGCTTAAGACCTGCTTAAGACAGCCAAAATAAAGTTCTAAATGAGGTTATGTTTGGTTGGCATAATAATATAGTGTGACTTGTACAATTTCATTAAATGGAAATCTTTGTTTTATGATTGTTTTGAAATGTTTAGTTTTCAAAATGGCGTGTAGGAATGACTTTTATTATTGTGATGTAAAAAAAGCAAGGTGTTTTGTGATGTAATTTGCTTTAATTTTGCCACTCACAGTTAGAAATTGATATGAAATAGTTCTTGATATTAGGCAAAGTGGTGCATGTTTGATGTTTTTTCATCTAAGTTAAGATATAACAATTAAATATGAATACAGATAAAATGGATTGTAGTGATTTACGTATCACAAAACTTGGTTTCAAACCACAAAAAGAAATTATTTATAATAAACTTTTGCCTTATGCTGATCAGCTTGATGTTGAATCATTGAGGATGTATACAGAAATCAAGCTAAATATTAGCAAAGCAGTTTTTGCTAGAGAAATGAGACCTGGTTGTGTTGTATGGTGTGCAAGACTATCCAAGTAAGTATTTGCATTTGGTAAATATGCTCAAAATAGTTTTTTTGGTTATTTTATTTTTTTTAACATTAGGTTAAATACATGGAAAGCATTTGATTTATGGTAATTTTTTATACATTTTTTGTGCCTGACACTAGGGTGGTAGGCCTTATAAAAACCCACTTGAGTGACAGAACAGTCTAAAGTGTCACTCTTATGTTAGACCATGGTGTCCAACGACCTGGGAAATAGGGTAGATTCAGGGAATTTGATCAAATTTATGGAATTTTCACACAGATTTTATTAACTTTAAAAACACGATTTTTATTCACAATAGTACATTTCTGCCAGTTAATACACACCTCCAATCTATTTTAACGTCCAGCTGGTTCAGTTGAGGATGCTAATCTCAATTCTCTAAGTCAACATGGGATTTTTCAAGTTGTATTTTCACCCCTCTACCACAAGTTCTACTACATGTTTTTAGCCAAAGTTGAGTCATAGTTATGTGCATGCACAAGAATTGATAGGGTTATTGTAAGAAGAAACTAAAAAATAATGTGTTTCACAACAATTATCAAGCTGTACTGGTGTAATGTGATCTTTGAATGTCTTGGCACTGAACTCTAAAATAGATCACACTCTCTGATAGGCCATCGCTTTAAGTTACTGTAGTATCTTTTAACACCTCACAATTTGATATAATTTCATAATAGGAATACACGTCAAAAATAGTTTGACATTAAATTTCAATCTTAATAAAATAAATCAGGTCCAATTTAGTGACTGGAAAAGTTGGAAAGTAAGTCTGGAAAACCTGGAAAAATCAGAGAATTTTAAAATATACTTTGGCTGGCCACCTCTTTAAGATTGACCTACTAAAGATGGAAAGGTTGGTGTTCGAGTCCTGGTTGGGTCTTCTGAAGGACGTTTTACCTAAAGAGTTTCCAGTTCTCCTTTCATATAAATGCGGGTAGATTATCTCTAAAATGCTTCTTTCCTCATCCATACCATTAGAATAATTATCATATATGCGTGTACAACATTAATAACAAGCTGATAATAAAAATTAAAATCACAGTACTAGGTAGGCCTATAGATCTAACTCTTTTTTCAAATATATTGAATTAAATTTGAATGTCCTCGCTATTGAACCTTCACTCTGAAGTAAGATCCCGCCCCTTACAGTTTCCTCTAGAGTTAAACCACATTTTCTAAGACCACCACCTCTCCACTCAATCCTTTTAATGCCAGCACTGGCTAGTTTAAAAAAGAAATAATTTATACATTCACCCTGCTCGCCAAGTTTTCGTTTTTTTAATTTTTATCCTTTTTTCTTTTATCAATCATACGCAACTTAGTGCACATATATTCCCTTTTCCTCTTAATTTCTGAGTTTTAATCAATTTAAAAAAAATATTCATAGAGCTGTGTTGCACCCAGTTCACTTTCCCATTTCTCTTCTCCACCTGTCTACTTCTCTTTGTCCACCACAACTAGCCTCTCCATACCTTCTACAGATCATGTACATCCTCCTTTTGGTATTCCCCTCACTCCCATTGAACCTGACCATATCTTCAAAAAGCCTTTTCCCTCCCCATCTTACTTTCACCCAGCTCAGATGTTATTTAAATACATTTTATTAATCCGATGTTGACCTTAGTGGTCTTGGGATAAAATGCTTACCCCAGGACCCGATGTTCGTGGCTTCAAACCTAGTCGGGGTTGGGGGATTTTTCTTGACCTGTATAAATCCGTAGCACAACTTCCTCTGGAGGGAAAGTAAAGCCATCTGTCCCACGTCGATTATGGCATGTAAAATAACCCTGCAAGGTATCTGAAAATACCTTTCCTGACGAAATTGATAGGTCCTTTCTTACTCGCTCATAGAAATTCTCATGTGCTGATATAATCAGTTGATTCAGAAAGTGCACATTACATACCTAAAATAAATAAATCATAATATTATTCGGATAAATCCCACCTCCCTCCTTTCCCCAACCTGATCAATATAAATTACCTAGATAAGCACACTTTAGTAGAAAGTTTTCAAGTTCCAAAAATTGGGAATCTACCCAAAACACTTAGAGCTAGGCTATACTCTAGGACTATGCTGATATGATCCAAACTTGTATAAAATAATTTTTCCCAAACACAACTGCCGATATGATCTATATTGGAATGTGACACAAGATACCATTCCCCTGACCTTGATTGCCAAACTCTTTGAGTGGGCAACACACAACATTTTATAAATGTATAGGAGTAGACCATTTACAGTACTCAAAACAAAAATATTTAAGTAGTAGGCCTATTTTACTAAAGGCAGAAACTACTAAAAACAGGACAGCATTAGACTAATCCAACAAAATATTAAAAGTTTAACTGCCATAAACCATGACATGAATAGAGACCAAAGGACTTGGGCAACGAGCCCGCAAATAATTAAATAAGATAAATTATAACATAACTAAGTGCAAAATCCATGAGGCAATTCTAGAGAACAGCAGTACTTATTTTTAGATTAGGTAACCTGAAGTTTATTTTATAAAAATCTACCGGTACCTCAAATTGAAAAATAATAATCAATGAGGTCAAGAAGTCTATGTATACAAAATAGTACCCCTATGGGGTCAAGTCTTACAAACAATAATTAATATCTCAATCTTTATATTCATAAGGGAAAGATTCCTAAAACAAGTTAACATTACCATCTCGAGCTATCAAAATATCTATAACTTTGAAATTCTAAAGATTTCATTTAAATGTTCAAGAAAACAAGTTTATTACAAAATTAAGTACTCAATATACTAATATCTCAGAAATCCTAATGATTTAAACTAAATGGCACACTTCTCCAAATCAAGTTAATAATACAAACTTGAGTGGTCGTAAATTTAAATAACTTGAAACTACCTACACTTTTAGGGGACATCCTAGCAAACAATTGTAGGCCTACTGGAAAGACCAAGAAAGATGATTAATCATAATTAATCATGATAGTGAAAAGTTAAATTACTACTTTTAGATCAAAGTTAAAATTGGAGATCAAGTTACGGTTGCAAAATCTATCATAGTCTAAAATTTAAGTTTCAAAAAAATAATCAGAGTTTGAAGTTTAATTTTCAGCGTATAACCCGAACGGGTAGTAAGACGCGGTGCTAAATATTATTATTAAGTTTAATTTTCCAAAAATATGTAATGAGTTCACAGTTAAATATTCAGAAAATAATTTGAGTCCAAAACTAAAAATTCAAACTTAGTTAATTGTCCAAAGTTTAGGTAACTTGCCTAAGGAGCCGCAATAAAAGAGAATTTACAATTTACTGTATACATATTTAAAAGATTATGGCAAAAATCGAATTTAGAAAATTATATTTTTAAAGTCATAGATATATCATCTAGCACATTCTAATGTTGCGCCAAGTGTGATCACAGTCCAAACACCATCTTGTATACCTTTTCTTTTCCTGAGGCAGTCTTTGGAGTGTACCAATTACATTTAATGAAAGTCTGAGTATGCACGACCCGTCAAAACTTAACCATGAGCACTGTCAAGTCTCGATGTTATGCCAAGAGCACTACCCAATCTCAGTGTATCTGATAGTGACAGTCCATTCTTCCCCTGTATACATCTACCCGCGCATCAGACACTCTTGCGTCAGCAAGCCATGCTCACTGAACCTCTGTGAATTCTTCATACCAGTTCGTTACTTTGGGACTTATCTGTGTCTGGACACATTCGGAGTGCGCAGGCCATGTCTGACGTTATCAAGCCTGACAGGCGAGCTGAGAAACTTGAATATTTGACCAGCCAGCTACCAGGGCGACATGAAGTTATCTGCTAAGAGGAGAGGTAGTCGTTTCAAAGGTTGTAGCATTCCACAATGATACACTCCTTGTACACATCACATGTTTTTTTTTGACTTAAATAAAACTTTCTCTAGGTTTGGTCCAAAATAAGGTGCTTTACACTTGTAATGAACACTACTTTTTTTTAAACTAAATTTCTATCCTTGTCTACAAAGCTATGAACTTACTTTAATCTATAAAAAAGACTTATGCAATCAAACAAAAAATGAACATATTAATGAAAATAGAACTATAGCATAATGATGATATGATAAAGACTCGACTGCAGCATATGAAATTTGCTCCCATATTAAATTCAGTGATTGGCACTATTGAATGCAAACTATTGAATAATTCAAAAGTTTAAAAATCTGTCATAATAAAAGAATTCAAATTCATTTGTGTTGGTGCTGATCAATAGTCACCCTTACTACTTTTAATTTATTACTTGTCATATTTACACAACAGATTTGTATCCTTAAGGCCCTCTTTCGGGAAGTTAAAGGCCTACCTCGCTCTTACTTGCGGATCAATAGTCATCCTTACAAATCCTAGTACATTAAGGCTTATAATAAACTTTGATGATCAAATACCCTACCTACTCTAATTCTAAGCCAAAATTATGTAGGTTTTAAAAATTATTGAATAATAAAAATCAATTTAATGATCAAATTTTAATAATCTCATGTGGCTATTTTTTTAAAAGTAATTTTAAATATTCTAACTATGGTTTAGTTAGCCTAAATTATAACACACCAATACTGTTGTATGATAGCAGCTAGGGCTCATGGTACTTTCTTTGGAAATTGTAAGTTCATTGATATACTTACAAAAGTACGCCATATATCTCCATTAGGGCTCCTAAATACACAATGAATAATTTAAAATATCTATTTAATTCTTACAGCAGGAAATATTATTAACCTGTCTTGTATTTTCTTTGTTTTCTTGCATTGCACGGCACTAGCAAGAGGCAATGATATTGATAATAGACCTTATTGTTTTGAATACCAGCTTTGTTGGAATTAGAAATCATGACGCATAGGTTGACTATCAATCAGCAGCAGAGGACAAAAAGACAGTTCATTTCATTTGAATACAAAATACAAACTTCTCTTGGTGACTATAAAATAATCATTCGATAGTTTGGAAACAATAATTTTCATCATTCGTTAGTTTAAATCATTCAATCACTAATTATTGAAGTCAAAATAGTGAATCTTCATAAACTTATGAGAAATGTTCACATTGAGAACACATACAGCTAATTAAAGAGATCTTCCTAATGGTGATTAATTTATGTAATTGTCTCATTACATATTTAATAATACAGGTCAATGTGGCCAAGAGTGGTGTGATGGCCAAAACAAGTGCACCTATCAAAATATCATGAGAATGAATACACATAGGCTACTTTAGACATAATAACATTTTTATCATCAACATTTAAATTAGGTTTGATATAAAATTACCAAACCTCCTACCCATGAAATGTTTATATTAACACCACTGTGATCTGCTTCGGTGGACACAAAGTTTAAGGTGTCACTCTTTTAGACTAGACTGCTGATAACAGCGAGATCAGGGTTCAAATCCCGGTTGGGTGTACTGAGGGTGGCTTTTCTAAAATGGTTATCCACTCTCCCTCCATACAATTGCTGATACACTACCTCTAAAACTCAAACTTCTTCATCCCTAGCCTATTAGCATAGTTAGTAAATATGCCTACATAGGCTAACTTGAAAAAGGTAGTAAAGATGTACTAAAAAAACACCACTGTGTACATGCTTGCACACACACAAATAAAAAAAAACACATTTAATAACAGTTGCAAATCTGAGAATTTTATTAAAATATTATCAAACCCTACATGAGGGAAAAGTGTACCATAATAAATCTTTTATTTGTCATAATTACCTATTCTAGTATTGTTTCAGGTACTTGAAGTATTATGGTCTGAAGTTTTCTAAAGACGACCACATTGCTCTTATTTATCTTATGTACGAGCTGGTCACTATTCCTGATCTTGAGCCATATTTAGTCAACAAGTTTGGCCTCCTCTTCATCATGCTTTTGAAGTAAGTTCAAAATTAAAAAATAAATAATAAACTAGCTTACAAATTCAATTAACAATGATGTATTTTATGTTATGTATTTGTTACAGAAAAAGAGATCTGATCCCACCTAAAGACCTGGTTTTGCCATGGAAGCCGTTATTCGACCTCTGTGAGAGAATCATGGGGTCGAGTACTGGTTCTATTGGCATGTACAAATACTTTTCGTAAGTAACTACTCTCTTGTTGTAAGCATAAACCTGTTACACTGGTCACAAAATCACAGCGTGTATGATCTATCAAGCTTTACGACATATTTAAATCAGTCTGCCGTGCTTCTTTGATCACATGATCTAATCTAAGGCTTCACTCTCGCAATATATTGGACTGCTGATGCTGGGAAGATTGGAGTTCGAATCCTGTATTGAGGGTGGCCTTTACTAAATGTTTTTTCACTCTTTCTCCATGTAAATGTTTGTACACTTCCTCTAAATTCAACCTTCCTCATCCCTAACACATTAGCGTAATTTGTACATATGAGTATAACTCGTACACATAGTGAAACACGATATTAAAAAAAAAACAGTCTGTCTACTAAGCGGGGCCGTGGAGTCATAGTTAGAAGCTGAATAAATTTTGGGTGGATTTGGAGTCGGTTAAAAATGTACCAGACTCCAACTCTGATTAAAAAAACTTATAATTTTATAATATTAATAATAATAATATATGATTAATATATCATTTTAAATGTATACTTTTTTATTTCCTTAAGACCAATATTTGTAATTTGGATTGACAAATTTCTTCATATATAAATTCATAATACCAAAGAAGCTTCTCATGAAGTAATCTGTATTGAAGAATTTGACTGCAGTCCATTTTTATGACTAATTAATATACTTAGCCATTTCTCAGGGAGTCAAGAGTCGGACACTAGCAAAATGGAGGATTTTGATTCAAAGACTTGGTGTACCGACTCTGTAACCCTTTAGATGTGCTCAGTAATTCACTCAATAGTAAATTTGTTAATATTTTCCTTTCAGGTCATTGGAGAGTACTTTGAAAAGAATAGTTCTTTCTACCAGATAGTAAGTATAGTCTTTTCATGGCAATTTCTGCTCTTTTTTTTACATACATATAGCTTTCTTGCACATCGTGTGATGCTAGGGACTTAAAATTATATTTTATATCAAGGAAAATTAACAACATAAACAAAGCAATAAATATACGTATTGTAGATGAGAGAAAATACACCTTAATTAGTGTATAGAAAGGATGTGGCAATCACTCTTAGCGCCTCTAGCAGAGTTACAAACCATGATCTCACTGCCAATGGCGTTCAAGGGCAATACACTCTCTTTAGATCCCCAACCATTGCAGCTGATGTCCCAAGTCAGCAAGTTTAGTTTCTTGAAGTAAAACAAGAGCTCTTGTATATTTTGTTATACAGTTCACAAAGAAATAAATTCAAACTGAATGAGTCTTCCAATTGGATGAACTGAATGGGTAAACCTCCTCAAAGTGATATAGTTCAAAGTGAACTACAAAATGTTGTGAAAGTAAACAATTGTGATTCTTCAGCTATTCTAGAGATTTTACATTGAGTTACTATGGCAGGCTTGTATGGGTTGAAAGAGAATTCTTTGTTTGACATTTCCCTTGCTCTGCAAAGCTATCGACAGTAAGGGTGGTATTCATGATGAAATTTTACACAAGAGGCAGGCCTTCTATAGTGATAATTATTATCATTAAGTCAACAAAACTGATTATAAACTTATACAAAGATTTGTTAAAATGGCAGAAAAAGTGGAAAACACAGGTTACAGTGTAGAAGAATTAATATATTTATTGGAACAGGTCAAGCATCATAAAATGATGAAGAATTTTAAACCAATGTTTTTACTATGGCATCGAAGAAAAGAGCATGGGAAGAAATAACCAGAAATTTTAAGTCCACCAATAATTTACAGAAGGTGATTGTAGTTTTAGCAGTATATAATTTCAAAGGCGTTTCATTTGGAACTGTTATATTATACCAGTGTTTATTAATTGAGTAGTTGACATGCTGAAATCAAGGCCTGCCCTATTTTATTGTGAAAACAAAGCAATATCAAAATACATGTCATCTCGAAAGTCCATGTGTGCTGTGTCATCTTGAGGCAGACCATTGGAGTACTGTCTAAAGTACAGCAAAAGCTTGCTTGGGACCAGACTTTGACCAGACTTCTCTGCAACTAACATTATTGTGTCATTTCTTGGAATAGAGCTTATCAATAGCCTTAGCAAGCATATCAACTTGTATTTGACTTTACTTGAACTTCGGCCGTGCTTAGCATTGTTCTTGCAAACAGCCCTAATATTATGTTACAAGGGAGCTTTTAGAAAATACAAAAACATTTTTTTGCCGTCAACACTTTTTACATTTTACTTTATTTTTAGTATTATTTTATAAATTGATACTGTCAAAAGTGACAGTTACAGAATACATTATTTTACATATCAATATAAGTATCACACTCATGGGTGTAGGTCATGAACCAATAATTGACTAAACTTAAAACCGAAGGTTGATCTTGAACCACAACTACAAGTTGTAGCTTACAAACAACTGGAGTACAAATTGTATTTCACAAATGATTGAACTACAAGTTGAACTAGTTAAATGAACTACTTATTATTTACATGCTTCAATGACAGCATGGTCTAAGGTACTACTCTTGCAAGACTGCCCATGATGGGGATATTGTGGTTTGATTCCGGTTGGGCCTAAATGGTTTCCCACTCTCTCTACACAAATGCAGGTACACTTCCTCTAAATTCAACCTTCCTCATCCCTAACGCATTAACTGAATTAGTAAATAAGTGTATAACCCAAATGGGTATTAAGACATGGTGCTAAAATAACAAAAATAAACTACTCCATTATGTGAATTTAATCACTTAGAAAATCCAACAGTAAACTGTTCATCTCTATTTTATTTGAAAGTCTTTGAGAAGTTTGGTTGCTCTGTCACAGTTATTTCCCCGAGGCAGCCACTCAGGAAATGTTGGATTTGTGGCGACCCATGTTGTGCCCGTTCAACTCCAATACCATGTTGGCAACAATGGAAACTTTGGAGTGTTTCTTACCACTTTCTTTGCCTCCTGAGAAAGCTCATTTGGGCTACCAGCTCTGGTTCCACGAGTTCATGGACCTTTGGGGCGCTTGTCATAATGCACCTATTTGGGAGGGGGTAAGTTACTCTTAATGTTCATGCTAGTGCTAAACGCTGCTCTAAATCTTACCTTATATTAAAAAAAAGGAACTAAATTAATTCGAGTAAACCTGAACGAAGACTAACACATCAATATTGTTTGATCTGGTTTGCCAGATATGAGGAGATCAGTGGTCGAATTTCAGCCAACTTAAATGACATGCTTTTTCATGAATGATTTTCCACTCTCTTTTAAAAATAAATAAATTGGGTTGTAAAATGTGCAATCTGAATGCTAATGCAGGTATGTTTCTTCTAAATTCTATCTACCTTATCCCTATCCTATTAGTGCACACATCCGGATAACTGAGAAAGAAAGAGAGAATGTATGTGTGGGCGTGCAACATTTGATCCAAACTAAGGAAAAGATAATTTCAACTGATTGTTAAATAGCCTTAATATATTAGAATTTAGGTTGCTAGAAAAATACAAGTGGTGATTAAATGTTAGCAATTAAAAAAATATTATTTATTTATTTTACTGTTTTTCCGCCCTTTATATTATTCAGATTAACAAATAATTGAATTGATTATTTTATTTCATATTGATATTAATTTAGAATAATTTGACTTGAATATCAGTGAATCTTTAAAAATGTTGTGTTTTTACTGACTAATAAATAAGCTATGATCAAATTAAAAGTTCTTCTTTTTTATTTTATCATTAATTCACTAACCTGCTGATGTCGACAGTAGATAAAGTAAATGTGTGAATGTGTGTGAAGGCATGTGCCTGATTCAGGCACTCACTAACAATTATATTTTATTAATTTGTAGGAATAATATTGGTATAATAGTATTTATGAATCCTGATATAATTTCTCAAACAATGTTATAATCTTTTGTCAAGTTTTCTACCATCCTAGTGTGTGGCATCTACAAATATTTATGTGCTATTAACATGTAAGTCTTGCTGACATTTTTGTTATACCTCTTCAACAACAATGTGGAGAATTAATAAGCAGTGATATTTTCATGTGGTTAAGTAGTGAGAAATGTCCATTGTTTCACAAGAGATACAACTTGTTTGATGAACTATACTAGAGTCTAGACAACCAAACTTTCCTTAGTTTTATAAATGGGCATTAATTCTTTTGGAACTACCTATTTGCGTTGTAATATAACTTGTTGCCCAATCATAGGGCTAGTTAGTTATTGAAACTTCTGTCCATTTTTAATGACTTTTATTCATTTGCCCAACTGGAGCATTTTCACTTAATGATTCTAATAGCTTTTTTTTGTAACTTTTAATTGCTGCCTAAATGCAGGGGGTGTAAACAATATTATTTTGGTATAATTTGATTGCCACCACAACTTAGGACTGTTATGGGACAGTTTGGCTAGTAACTTTTTTTACAACATTATTAATTGTAGTCCGTCTATCTGGAAGAGAAATTAATTTGATTATTTCATAACATTATACATTCATACATGCAGTTTTTTAGCACCACTTCTTACTACCCATTTTGACTGTAGGCCTATGCTAGTGTACTGATTACACTAATTAGTCAAGTATTGAAGGTTGAATTTAGTGGAAGTGTATCCACACTTGTGTGAAGAGTGGGAAACCATCTAGGGAAAAACCACCCTCACTATACTCGACCAGGTTTGAACCACAATATCCCTGTCATTGGCAGTCTATTCTATTGTGAGAATAATGCCTAATACCATATGACCACCAAAGTGAGTTAGTACAGTGCTAGTCCCTGTATTTGTTAAAGAAATAAATACATATTTTATTTCTCCATATATAAAACGGCTAAGTTTTTTTTTCTACTCGTACCCCTTGTCTTAATACCCATCCAGCCTATCTGCAAATATTTAAACTTTTATGGTAGGGATGATAAAGTATACCATTTAGAAGAAACATACCCTCAATAAAATGCAAGGAGAGTGTTTCACCATTTATGCAGTTAAATGGTCTGAATTCTGGTTGTCTGGTGGTTTTTACTATAATTGTGTTTGGACTTTGTCATCAATAAGCACTATTAGAACTCTTAAACAAATTCCAACTAATTTATGTTTAATCATGAATTTGCTATTTTCTTGAATCATCTTAATGATTTGAGGGTCCTATCCTCAAACACATTACATAATTTTCGGGGCACATAAGGCTTCTTATTCAGCTAAACAGAGTAAAACACTGACTAGACTAATGTTGATGGCTTATCATTGTTCCTTAGTTTCTATAGTTGTCTGTTTAAACTTGTCTCTTGATCCTTGAATGTAGATAAATATCTTTTCTATGCTGATGACTGTAATAAAGATCTTACTGATGGAAATAGGCCATCTTGGGGGAGGAGGTGGTTGGTTATCTCAGGTTGAAACTAAGGAAGTTTTTTAGTTGGGCTATAAATTAGGGGAAATTTCCCAGCGACAAAGATGTGAATCATTACAACTGTCAAGGAAGGGTTTGTAATACTATGGTGTATTTTTGTTTGTTAATTTGCAGGAAATGATGTGGCTAATGGCTCGGCTGGCCAATCGTAATATTGGCTACATTGACTGGGAACCTTACATTCCACTAATGTTCACCCGTTTCTTGCGTAGTCTCAGTCTACCTGTGGTGTACAAACAGACCCATGCAACCAAACACCACAAATTAAACTCTGGAGCCATGGCCGAATGGATTGTAGCAGTTTTGGTGAGTTTACCTTAGATTTTACTACAACTTTTAGAAGTCAAAAGGGATGGGAGGGGGAAAGGGCTCACACTTGCGGGTGGGTAGTATGGGGCATTTGCCTCACACAATCATATTTGGTGGCTGCTATGTTCATCTGAATGATAACACTAATCATTATTTATCTGGCAAAGTCGAGCCTTCTCTTCCACTAAACGAGAACTAAGGTATTGTACCATTTATTAGGAAAATTGTAAACTATAATTAATAGTACTAAAAAAATTACAAAAAATGTAACTCGTATAAAATCATTTACATGTTCGTTCATACACCCACTCAAAGCTCAAAATATTTCAAGGACTTGCCTTTAAAATTTCTTTGATCTAAGGGATTTGTGAAGTAACTTACCTAATTTGCTCAGGGAGGGGGAAGCAGTGCCCAGAAATACCTGAACAAGTTCATGAAGACCTTGGAATCTTACTTTCACCCAGCAAACTTTGGCCACTGGCTTCTCAAGCTCAAGGATTTCCTCCGCAAACTACCATACTGCTTTGTGCTGAGGATCAACTTGTAAGTATTGTGGAACAAACGTTACACCTTTGTATTAATCCCATCTGACAAATTAAAATTAAATATCCACTCCTGTGGGCATGGAAATAAAGATGTTAGTCCTATCTCTGGTTTGCTGGTTACTACGCTTTTGTGATTTGAATCACGGCCTGGTGAACAAAGGGTCTTTTTTCTAAAGGGTTTCCCACTCTTCCTCCACACAAACTTGTAGTTTGTTTAATCCAATCTCCCATCCTCTTTCCTAGCCCATTAAATTAAATATGTAGCTCGCCCAAATAGGCTGATTTACCCAAAGCATGAAATAAAACCACTATTAAAAGATGATTCTTGTACCGCTCCTCATATTATCACCACGCTTGTGATGTTTAGTTAATGTTAGTTTATTTGATGGTTAGGACAGAATAAAACGTAGGAAGATACTCTTATTAAAAATAAACATTATTTTTCAAGTGAACGATACAAGAAGACATGGGAAACTCAAGTGCCAGACAGCCACAAATTAACTGAGGATGACATCACTTCCTTTGTAGAATCTGTTCAACCAGTAGCAATGCAGGCCATGTTCTCCAAGCTAGGTGCCACGGATGTTATCCATGCACTGCAACATTTGGCAACCCTGCGGCCATCTTTGATTATACCTCAGGTTATAGAAAGGTAAGACCATACCTTTAAACAATACTATATATACTCATAATTAAGATTATATTAATAAATTAACGTCCTTTAGGGTCAAAGTTTTGGTTCTTGGTGACTGAAATAACCACTGTACAGGCTGATCCTTAATTGTGTACAGTAAAGTGGTGTAGTAGAATCTACACCGAAAAAAAAAGTTTCATAAAAACTAATAGTCAGAATTGCTCCATTATAGAGATACGGCAACATTTTAAGGTAGCATTGCGCATGCATCATTCAAATAGCCGGAGACATGAAACATCACACTCAGTTACTTTCTGTGACTGAAAGTATAGCCAGTAGTTTGGGGTACCAATACACAAATGTAGGATTACCTTGGCACCACTCCTCTGTGGGATCGCAGACCTCAGGTGGTGAGTCGCAGATGCAGGATACACCGTTTTCCTAGATGTGTCTCGTTGCTCACCAGTTGGTAATTTGTTGTTTAATACAGATTGTTCCTCATTTATCAAAGTTTTTCAATTGTGTTTGATTTAATGTTTTTTGTTATTTTGGAATATAAAGTATTAGCCTAAACTATGACACTGAGTCTGAGTAATCGATTACTTCTTACATACATACCTTTTGTTGGAAGAAGTGGATGATGATATCGCAATGGACCAAACAACAAATAGCTATGAAATTAATAATGAAACGAATCCCATATACATTCAACGTACTGTTGAAGGATTCTTCTCCACGCTTATACACAGGCACCTATTAAAGAACGGCAAGAACTTCAGAGAATTTTTATACCTCATTGTTCCACAGTTCAAATTCATTCTGAATCTAGTGAAAGATGACCTACAGAAAAACTCTACAAACAGCAAATTATGTTATTGCTGAAAATGTTATTGTAAAATGAATAAAAAAATACTAACTTGATCAGCCAACTATTCTTGAGGTTTCTTTAAGTGTGTTATCCTTCACATGCTGGTTCTGGTAGACTGGCGAAGATATGTCAAAAATTGAGGAGTGCTTTGCCATCTCTTCAATTAAATTTTTGTCCTCTTCTATGGAGAAATCTTGAACCATTTTCAAAACCAGCCCAACCAAACATAATACTAAATACAACTCTATTAAACCACACATTTGCTCAATGGTGCGTTTGCATCCACACTGTTCTTAAAGCAATGTGGACTAAGAGGCAATGTAGAGATGCTGGGTGTGCACTTTAGTCACCAGTCGCAGTCGCCCCGAAAGAATTGGCCACAAAACAAACCATAGAAACCAGTCTGGCTGCAGACGTGAGACGCATTGAAGGAATCTTACCTTTATACTGCTTATTGGTGGTTGAGAACCATTTATAATTATAGGATGAACATAACAACCAAACCAGTAATTTAACACCTAACTGAATGTATGAATGTTATAATGAATGGATTATAAGAAAGATTTTTAACATTTAATTATTATTTGTATTTTATATTACTTTATTATATTTACATTTCCTCCTATTTTTATAATTATTTCCAAGATTCGGATTCAGATTTGAGATTCAGGATTTCAAGGTGAATTGAAGATTCGGATTCGACCCAACTATAGAATAAAGCAAAGAAATATATGAAACTGAAATTCTTCAAAGTAATGGCAGCTCCTGTACAACTCTTAGAAGTGAAATGTGGGCAATGGCAAATTGATATAAAAGATGGATACATGTATATGAGATAAAATTCTTGAGACAAGTAAAAGGGTGTACAAGGTTGCATCAAGTAAGAAATGAAGCTATAAGAGATTTACTTAATATATACAATATTAATGATAGAGTGAGAGAATATCAAGAGAGTTGGATCAGCCTTATGAAATGGATATAAGAGTCCTGACTACCAAAACAAGTTTTAAAACACAAGCCAAAAGAAAGAGATGGCTGGAAAATCTTTGAAGACGGAACAGGCAAATAACCTAACCTATGGAGTGAAAAAGAATAATAATTTGAATATCACCTTGTTTATAAATTATACTGTTTTGTTTCATTGCCAGAACTTTAATTTACTGACATTTGAGAGCTAAATACATTCCTAAATTTGTACATTATTTTGTTTTCCAGAATGTACGCAAACTTGGAGACACTTACAGAGCCCCACAAGCTCACGGCAGCCATGCAGTGTGTTGTGGCTGTGGCAAGACCAATGGTCCAAGGAAAGACGAATGGCTACAAGGAGGGACCCACACATGTCATCCCACTTCTCTTGGCAACCTTGCCTGGCATCGACCCCAACGACATCAGGAAGTGCTTTGTCACCTTACAGTTCATCTCCACCTTTGCCACTATGATACCCTTTGTGGATTCTTCTACAGCGTCTGAAAACTGGAAGGATTTGACAGAGGTATGAAAACGCACAAGCATTTGCTTATATTTATTTTTGGTATTTCTTCACATGTTTATAGAGAATTCACTGTCCACATACAAATAAATAGAGGTCTATTATTGGCTGAGGCATTCTCAGTTAACATAAGATCGATCAGATTGCATCAAAATTTGATACCATCTTGTACGTCATAATCAAAATGATAATGTTTATAAAACCATTAGGTCTGCTCTCAGAGATGGGTTGAACACACTTTTACTTTAATTTGAACTTTTTTACCTATTAAATTAATCACAAATTTTGAACCTGAATTTTAACAAGCATGTTTGTCTCCATGTTCTCCTAGTTCATTACATTCATACATTTGGTAAATAGGCCTATCTATTATTAAAATAAAACGAAATTTATCATTTAAGACATGAAGCATTCCTTAAAATAAAGTATAAAAGTCATCATCAAACTTTTTCAGCCTGTGGCTTGGTCCATTTAGTAAATTTCTTTTAAGATTTGAGGGTGCCACTATTCCTACTCTAAATGATTGAGGTGATGTTTTATCCTCTTGTGATCCTTGTAGGAAGAAGAAATCATCTGTCTGGCCACTGCCGACTTTGAAGACTTCGTCCTTCAGTTCATGGATCGGTGTTTTATCCTCATCGAAAATAGCTCATTGGAAGCCACTCGTCTGGAGCAGGAGGAAGGGGACAAGCGTAGCAAGATAGAAAACATGGCGGAGTGTGCCTTATCTTCATCTTGCACTGCTCTTTTGGTCCAGACGTCGCCAGACATTTTTAAGGTAAAGAGGACTCTTATCTGATTNGCTCATTGGAAGCCACTCGTCTGGAGCAGGAGGAAGGGGACAAGCGTAGCAAGATAGAAAACATGGCGGAGTGTGCCTTATCTTCATCTTGCACTGCTCTTTTGGTCCAGACGTCGCCAGACATTTTTAAGGTAAAGAGGACTCTTATCTGATTCATTTAAAAAAAAAAAATTGGACCTCAAATTATTATTTTTTAATACAAATATCAAATTCTTGATTTTTGTAATACACAGATCTAACATTTTGAAAACAAACACAGCTTAGGCTATAAATAGTCCTGTGCTGGAATTAAATTTTGATCTCAGGAATTTTTCTCCACAGAAACAGAAAAAAAAAATTAAATTAATTAATATTCCACTTTAGGCTTATATTTAGTTCTCAGATTTATAATTTCAGTGTAAACTTAGCCTTCCCATTCATTCCACTTTAAAAAAAAAAAGATAGCTTCAATTACGTTAAATGTAGTAAATGTCAAAAATATTTTTGAATATGGTCAAGAAAGGGAACAAATACTCTGATTCAGTAACAGTTATAAATATGAACAATATTTTTGTGGAATTCTATGTATGTGGGGTAATTTTGAATTGATGGCCATATTAAGTTTCTTAAAAATCTCCATTATAATGTGTCATTAAATAAATATGTTAGTTTTGTTGAAAATGGAGCACAAACAAAGTAAAAATTACAATTATTTACAAACACCTTAATTTTCAATGCTACATGGTATATTTCTCTTTACATTACATTACCGTTTTAATTTTTTTTAAATAGTGGATTGAATATAACTGAATACTCAGTCTAATATGATTATTTTGTTGGGGTAATTTTATTGTGTCTTCTTCCCTAGAGTGCCTTAAGAAAATTACATTCATTTGTAATCAGCCGAATTCTGGAGACCAAAGTAGCAGGACATTTTTTGGCCACAATGTGTCGTTCGTTTGTAAAGGTTTGTTAATTTTCATTTGGCTTTTAATTGTTATAATGATTTATTTTACTAATATATGCTAGTCAAAAGTGTTAAATACTAATCAAAATATATACAAGGAAAATATAAATGGTGTCAAGTCTACTATTATCATAATGCCAAGTCATTTTATTTAACATACTTATAATGAAATTAACTCCATATGCAGAGGAAATAATAGGGGATCATCAGTGTTGAATTTGACAAAATAAATCAACAACGGATCAAATTTTTACTATTTGGCAAATATTATTTAAAAAAAAAAAGTGGTAATACAACATGACAACTCATCATTTATACATCAATTTTAAAAAGGCCTATGATTCAGTTAAAGAAACAAATTATATTACAATTTAATTAAGATTTGGATAGCCAAAAAACTTGTCAAGCTAATAGAGGTATGTTTGACAGATATTCATGATAGGGTACGGTTTGGTTGTCACCTATCAGATACTTTTGAAATACATAGTGGGTTGAAACAAGGAGATGCACTTTCCCCATTACTTTTAACCTAGCCTCAAGCCCCGGTCACACTAGGTGTGTAAGAGACCTGTTATGAAGAAGAGAAGTGCCCTTGAAGTGTAAGGAAGTGTTATACGTTTAACATTATTGTAATTTTTTTTACAAAAAATTTAGAAAAATAATCTACAATTTAAATAGTATTTTGTACATATTGTCACACATTCAGCAGGAACATAGACATTGAATGTAAGAGAGACTAGGAACTTGGAGGCTTTAGGAATGAAGTTAGTGAGGAGTATGTTAGCTGTTACAAGGAGAATAAGGATAAGGAATGAAGTTATTTGGGAAAGAGTGGGAGTATAGGAAGCATAACTGAGATGTTATGGGCACGTAATGAGGATGGAGAAGTAGAGGATGCCAAAGAAAATTACGGAAACAAAGTATGTAGAAAAAAGACCAAAAGAATGGCCAAGAAATAGCTTGGAGGAGCAGATAATAGAAATTTTGCAAATGAGAGGATAAGAATGGACGTAGTTAAAGGAGGAAGAATGGCGCAAGGATAGAAGAAGATGGAGTCATTTTAATAAACTTACCCGGCCACAGGCTTGAAACAATTCAAGATGATGATGATGACTGAGCAATAGCACCTGATTTTTTTTCAGTGAGGCACTCTTTCAACAAGGTGTCCACCATCCGGGAAAATCTAGGAAAACTGGAATTAGCCGGGAATTTGAAGGGGTTGGGAAAAAATGAGAATAATTTGGGAATTTAGTGAATTAAAAAAAATAATTGGGGAAATGTTGTTTTACTCAAAATATGAGATAATAATCATCAAATCAGTAAATTACAATGTAATTCAAACTTTTTTTTGTAGCTGTGTTGTATATTTCTTACTTCTTAGTAAACTATTTTAATACAAATACAAAAAAAGATGCTTATTTGGATTTTAAAACTTATTATTATTCATAAAAAAGATTAATAAAATATATGGGGGAGGGAGGTTTAGAAGGGTGTGACATACTTTTGAGTCAAGAATTTTAGGAAATGATCAAAGGAAAGCAGGGAAAAGTCTGGAATTTCATTGGTCAAGTTGAATAGACACCGCATCAATCTTATCAAAATTTAATTTTTCCATAAATGAATGAAAATTAATTAAATCAGTCTTAATTGTATTACTCATATTGAAGGTGTGGAAAGCTTCTAAAACTCCGAATTCGCCTTGAATATCTGTCAGCTTTTCTTTTGCTTCAAACAAATAACTTATCTTCAACCTCTTCTAAGCTTCACATATAAAAATATTTAGGACTAAAGCAGGTACCCATTTAAGTTCCTTTTATCTTGTTTCGTTTATATAAATTATGTTAACTTGACAAAAATTTACGTTAATTTTATATTGTGAAATTTACTTTCTTCAGCAGCTTAGGCAAAAATTTGTACACTATAATAATTTTTCCAACATTTAAAATTTGTTCAAATTTCAATTTGGCTTTGGGCTTATTTTATAAAATTTGATTCTGCTTTGCATCAAATTAAAAAAAAATGGGACTTCACACACCCCTAACCAATATATTAATATAAGCATATTATTAAAAGACTAATGAAATAACCAATGATTCCAAATTGGTTAGTTTATATTTTCTGTTCCAGGTTAACCCGAAGGAAACCCTCCACACTTTGGTGCCCCATATCACTGACACAATTCTATCACTAAGCCAGTCTGATGATATTCTTAAGGAGGAAGTACTTGACAATGAGTTGCTTTACAATATGCTCATTTTGTCGCAGGTACGGATGTATTTTGAACTTATAAGTTAATATCACCGCAAACTGGTGACCTGGCGGTTTAGGGGTAAGGTGTCAGACTTCTATGCTGGCGGCCGGGGTTCAATCCTCGGCCCCTGCATAGATTTATCTGATTACCAAACCCTTCCTTCACCTCTGACAAGACATCTTGTGAATGTGGGGAATGCCGGGCCTCCACCGTGATTCGGATTCCACGTTAAACTGTAGGTCCTCCATTTCATCTCAAAATCACCCTACCATTACACATTGGCGTAAGTGCATATAACCCGAACGGGTAGTAAGACGTGGTGCTAATAATAATAATATCACCGCAGATACAAATGGAGATCTAGGTTAACATTTATGACTTATATAATAAAAAAAGATTTAGATCATCTCTACTAATATAATAGCTGAAAGAAAACACTATAGAATTATATGAATATAATATTTAGAAGAATGTTCAGGAAAGAATGATTGGGTGGCAATTTATGATTTATGATAATGTATCTTGAATCCTAGAAAAAGCTAGGTTAAACTTAAGAAATCGATTATATTTATGACGTGTTTCCAACCATTTATTATTGTTTATCCCAATTTCTCATCTAATTAACTTAATTATTTATATTGATTATGTTTAATCAGCAGAGTGCTTGAACAAAATAAAGTTTATTTAAACTCTTTTGTAACTATTTGTTGTATTATAGTTGCTAGACTGCCCAGGCACGGCACTACTTGCACACCTCCCTGTCATCTCAAAAGTGTTGAATCGCACCCTGCACCTGACTTGCCGAGAAGGCTATCGCTTGGCAACTTGTCTCCTACGTAATCTCCTCTCGGGTCTATCATCCATTGTGCCTTTGGATTACCGCAGTCTTCCACATCCATTTGACAAACCTGTTAAAGAATACTTACCTATAAGGGTGAGTATCACAACCTTGTAACATCTTCACATGTTGGTTGAGTGTCTAAAAGTGCCTTAACATAATTTATGTTATCATCTAGTCAAAGGAAATGAACTATAGATAGGCTCCTGTGACTCACTGAATCCTCAAATTATTAAAAATATATATATATATAATTATAATAACTTAGATATATATATATATATATATTTATTTGAATTTTTGAAACTTAAATATTTATATATATATATATTATGATGCTAACCAGTAGGTTAGCCCAACAAAATTATAATACAAACCTAAACGCAACTACCATAAGCCAGCTAAAACAAATTTCTATTACAAATTTGAAATAACAATTTATTTTTTATAACCTAAACGCTCATCCCCACAAAAAAAGTTTTCATAACATTACAGTTTGTATTTTATGTAGAAACTAAATAATTAATGATAACTAAATCAGGATTTAAAAAAATAATTATAACAATGTTGAAAACTTAACTATTTTTTCATATTATGTTTTCTAAGATTTACGATTCTTAGCCATATTAAATACACGTGCCATTGATAAAAAGTGTTTTCTACCCATTTAAAATTAACTAATTCCTTAGAGTTGGAATTTACTTGCTACCCTTCGTTCACCCTATAAAATAACAAGATTAAGCTTGCAATATTCATTTATGGTATAGCTTATAAGATAAGTTCATAGTGTAAAAAGTCAAAGTTAGACTGCTACCTTTCAGGGTAAACCAAGTGTACTTGATAAGTAGACAAGTGTCATTGACATTTTGAGAATGACTATACATATATAAACAATGTAATGTTTCATTTGTTTCTATTTGCCTTAGTTTGCGTTTTACTGTAATATATTTGTAAATATTTCCTCCCCAAGGACTGGGCCAAACCAGGTAATATCAACAATTTGGGACTTCTATGGTATGTTCCTGGGAAGGAGGAGCTGGCTTGCGTACAGGACATTGTGTCGACATACCTGCCAGAAGAGTTGAGCACCATTAATAAATACATCAGCGGTGACATAACATTGACAAGGTGTGTACTCAATTTTATATCTTATATTAAGAGTTTATGAATACTCAAAAATTTTAGTTTGAGTCAAGCTAGATTTGAATTCACCTTGTAAGTTTTTCAAAACTTGAAACTTTTGAGCTCTCAACATTATTGAGTTGTTCCTTAAACTCTTTACTTTAGTTAATTTGATAGATACTACTTAATAACAAATAGTCTTTCAATCTTTCCTTTAGTTTGATTAAAAGAATATATAACTTATATAACTACATTAAATTTACTTAAAATCCAAATTTGGATGAACTACTATTTTTACAAAATATTAACATTCTTAAAAGTATACATTTTTATTTATGGCTTAAGCAAGGGGTCTGCATAAATTCAACTGAACATACACATATTGTTCAAAATTATTCAAACTTAACCAAAACTATGTTTTTTTACAACTCTGAGTGAATAATGCTTCTTGAACACCCTTAATTTCTATCAATCGATACACGCCAAGCATTGACTACATTTGGGAACTGTTGGGAAATCAATTTGGCTCTGATCTGTGACAAGTGTTGTAATTTGAGGGGGAAAAAAGGTTTGTTTTATGTTTACTTTAAAAAGTTAGGCCAAGTTTAAATCCTTAATTTTCATGAATACCTAACTATAAACTATTGTTTCATGTTTGGTTTTCAGAGAAGAACTAAAGCGGTCGCTACTAATTGTAATTTCCTTGTTGGAATGTAAATCTTTACTGCCATTGTGGGATGAGCCTCCAATTAAACTGTGAGTTTATTTAGTTGTGTACAGACTTTGTCCTTGAATGCATTTAAAAATGAATGACTCTAGCATATATTAAGTAGAATCATTTAAAGGATTCTTTCCATTATCTAGGTAAATAAATTGTACACCACATTCATGCAAACTTTCTCTTATAGCGTGAAACAAAATTTTCAGAAAATAGTTTTTGGGTAAGTTTTCCTTAGAAAAAAACTCCCATTATCTTGTTAATTATAGTAAAAACTCTTCTGGTATAAATTTTAAACCATTATTGTCATAACCATTTGAAAAAAAAAAAATCATTCTTTCAAACATAATTTCATTCAACTACCCTAAAATTATTTATATTTATAATTTTTTTTTTTTATTCATCAATTAAAACAATTCTCAGTTAATCAATCCAAACTAAATCTTATTGCCATTTTCGAAAAATTTCAAATTTTCTAAAATCTTAAAATCAATAATCAGTAAAACTACCTTTGTATCAACTTTATTAAAAAAAATAACTATCTAAAATTATTTATCGTGTACAAAACTCTGCGGCTACCTCTTTTTAACTAATAATTAGAGCCATTTATAAAAAATTCCAAATTTTCAAAAATCACTTATCAGTAAATTATCCTTAGTTCAAGGACTAATATTAAAATTAAGAAAAAGTCTTAGGATATAACCATATATAACATCTAAATATCAAGTTTGAACCAAATCCATATAACTTTTATGGCTCTAGCTTCATAAACAGACATACAAAATTGCATGACCTGAATGTCTGGTTCGGTTACAATGTAAAGATTCTTCGTAATCTCAAAGTTGGGAATTTAATAGTTGAGATAAAAATATTATAGAAACAAAGTCATTTTAAAAAATAAAATTGTAATTGTGTAAGATAAATGAAATGTTCAATAAAATGCATTCAAACACACATTTGATATATTTTTGTTTCAAAATGCTAACCACATCTTTGTCATTGAATACAATACCGCTTTATCCATTTTAAAATAAATGTGTCTTTCATATTTATATTTTATTTGCTCCCTCTTGAACAATTATTTACTTACAATTATGTTGTAATATTTACAGCATGGAAAGCTATCTCCCAACTGCGCCCTTCACCCTGACATTTGGTCCACGAGATAAATTTATAACAATGCCAGATGGAAGCAACATCCGGAAAACTGTGGCAGATACAATGCACCGTCTGCAAGAAAAAATGTTGAAAGATGCAGAGGATGACACAAAGTCCTTTTTCAATTTAGTTGCTGTGAGATATGCATTATAGTTAAAAATAAGTTTGGAGATTCTAATTAGCTTATCGTGAAAAATTTGGTGGATGTCGGGCAGTGAAAAGAGGTTTTCCTTATAGAGATATATTATTTATTCGCATCAGATGTCCTTTTCCTGTGTTTGTCCTTTATTTTATGTTATACCTTTTACATGTTCCTATCTATGTGTCCTCTCATTATTTACAATTTTCTGTTTTCTTCCTTTTGTGTTTTGTTGGTTTCCTCTTTTAGGAAGTTAAGTTGCGCGTTTCACACTCCTCCCAGATGAGTTCCGATTGAATGAAACCTAGGTCGGGGGATTGGGCAGTGACGATCAATTTTTTTAGAGGCAACCATTACCTCTTTGTCCATTGGCAGCAGTGTAAAGTGTGAACTATGTTCTTCTTTTCATTGTAAAAGCCATATTGTGTTCGTCCCTTTTATATGTTTCTATCCACCTTTCCCATACCTTCTTCCAAATATAATACAATGAAAAGAAACAAAGCTCAGGCTTTATATCTCTCTTACTGAACTTATGTTGTACACTTCACATTATTACAAGACAAATAGAAACACACTCACACCTGCTTTGGTGGTTGCATTGTCTAAGGCTTCACTCTAACAATAGACTAAACTAAAGGTGTGCTTTGAAACAAGCATCAAATTCGACTTCGCTTCAAAACAAATTCCGGCTTTGAAGCTTTGCCAGTAAAAATATTGTAGGTGTGGCTGGGATCTTGAACCCTCAGGAAAATGTCTGACATTAATCCATTCCTGAGAGTTGGGTGGTAAAAAGCCTTTCCCTGGCAAGGGTTTGGTCCGGAAATAAAGCTCGCTTATGGTTCCACCAGGTACTACTGTCTCAATCTCTATTGGAACCGATCATCTTTGTTCTGTAGCAAACTTAGAGGGGTAAGGGGTATTTTACTGACTTTGGTGAGACAAACAAGTTGGGAAGCTTGTTAGTCATTGTTCTCTGTCTATCAACAGTTATTTGTTAGGTTCAGCAAGCGAGAGAGTTTGAAAGATTTAGACAAGGACAGAGCTATAATACATTCACTACCTTAATTTACTTGGATGACAGCTCAAAAAGTTGCTAGAAATAGTCCACAATGTATCCCTACCTCCAATAGCAGACATGTCACTTTGGATGACAGTAATGAAAATGTATGATAATGTATGAATGTGATAGTTAACCTCAGTAATTTAGGCTAATATTATTTATATATTTATTTGAGGCTCGGCATAAAGCTTATTTATCGTTTCATTCCACTTAAAAAAATTATTATTCACAGCACCTTCACTAAAGGTCTAACGAACATAGATTTAAAATGGCGACCAACAAATTCAAACCATGTGATTGAACATGACAGAAACAAGTTCTTTGCACTGATGCACCCGCACAGTGGATACAAATATTTTATTCAGTTAAATATTTGGAAATATAATAAAAAATCATAAAATAATTTATTATATATATATATATATAGTATATAGATGACAAGTATTTTCTTTTTGCCAAATAAATATGATGCCTGTATTAAAAGGTATTAATGTATGCGCTATATTACACATTATAGATAACATTCCAAAACTAAGAATAAGTACTTTCAATTATGTTTAAAATATTGTTTCGAATTGAATAAAAAGAAATTATTAAAAGTATTGAAATAGTGTGAGAAAACTCAAGTTTACATTATTTTAAATGTAAAATATGACATGTAATTAAAAAACTTAACATTTATAACAAAACAGTGATCTACAAGTGTTGGCAACCCTAAAACCCAAACCTATGATTTTGAATTGTCATCCAGGTAAAAACCTATCATGAACAGACTCTATATTATATTATTCAATCTTTTGTGCCATAGAAATTAGGGGGAGGAAGTAGCTTGCCAAGGTCAACTATTTATGAGCATCTGTTGTTACAACAAGCAACCAAACAAAGAGTAGAAATGAGAGGGTTGTTAAACAAAGAACCTTTAAGGGATGTCAATTCTAGAGAACATTAGAGGCAAAGTTTCAAGAACTTTCTAACAGAGAGGACCTTTAAGGGGTTTTGTACTTAAATAATATATAAGGTGTTTCAAACATAGATAGCCTTTAACCCTTTGAGTACCAACAGAAATTACAAAAAAATATGCTAAAAGTGCCAAGCTATTTTGCTGAAAAATAGGGAATTTTGTTCATATTTTAGTAACTATTGGTCTTTGAACTTCTTTCACTGTAATTTTTATATAAGCTAGCTAACATGCTTGTCAATTCGATTGTATAATTATACATATACTTTTTTATTTTTTTAAATATAATAAAAAAATCACTAGCCAAGATATTAAAAAAAAGAAAAATTACAATTGAGTTATGCATAGAAACTGTTTCAGTGACCATCAACTTTGGCTGGGTTTTAGTAAAATAAAGTCTAAAATAAATAATTGGCTTGAAATCAGAAGGGTGAGGGGGGGACTTCAAACCTGGTACTTCTGCATAAATATGAAGAGGTTGGGGTGGATTATCCTGATCTTCAATATTTATTTTTTCTCTATAGGAATCACTCGTATTCACACACTTCTTATTAATGTCAGCTGGCACTCCTAATTGTTCCAATCTTCCACTTCCATTAGAATATAATTCCTGTTCTGTTTCATTATTTACGAATTAAAAATTACTGCTTTTACAATCACTAACAAATTGATCACTTTCGGTTGAGCTATCAATAAATATTGCAAGTATTTCTATGTCTTAAATCACAGCTTTTTTCTTAGTAGCCATGTTTACAAACAAGGCCAAATATAAAACTCATAAAGCTAGAAAATAATTGTCATGTTCAATATATCGAAATCTTAAGTACAAAGACAAATAAAAGTAGCTTGCACATACAAGAATGCAGCGAAAATAAAACCTACCCTATCAGTTAATATTGTTATAATTATAATAATCATTATAATTATTACTATCATCATCATCATGTCTTATTACCCATTCAGGTTGTATGCACTTACGCTAATGTGAAATGGTAGGATGATTGTGAGATGAAATGGAGGACCTACAGTTTAACATTGGATCCGAATCATGGTGGAGGCCTGGAATTCCACACATTCACAAGTTGTGTACCGTATCTGTTGGCTTAATGCTGAACAAAGAGCTCGAAAACATGGGATCGCTGTGAGCAACGCTGGCACTTTTAGCAAATATTTTGCGCATCCCTCTGGGCGAGGTTGGCACTCAAACGGTTAAGAGAGGACATTTAAGGAGGGGATTTTTTTTGGGGGGTGCACTCCCCCACTATTTAAATATAAAACACCATTTTCAAAATAGATTAATTAATAACAATAATGTATTAAAATTAATTATTCGATTAGTACTATACAATATTTATTCAAGATTTTGCTATTGGTTTCAATAAAAAATTATATTTGCACAATTACTATTATAAAAATAGATGTCTTTAATCTAGAATTAATTTAAAGCGTCATTTTTATAACTTCCTGTTCCCATCCTGATAAAATGACTCGTTCCTTTCCTGATATAAAAATGTCATTCCCATCCATCCCTAAGCTATTGACAGCTAAAATATACAATTTTTGTTCAATTACTGCCATTCTAAGCTGTTTTGTACATTACAAATTAATATTTATATGGAAAAAATCTTAAGTAATTTAATTATAAGTTGTGCTAGTAGCTTGATTTGTCAGATTAACATGGACTATTACAAACAATGGTGCACTAAAATATTTTCCAAGTAATCTTAGTGCATTGAGTAAAAAGTTATATAAATAACCACAATGTAATATTTTTTCAAGTAATAACTAAAAGAAAATATTCAAACTTCAATTCGGCGTCGAGAATATTTCATATATTCGATTGAAAAAGTGGACTTTGCACACCCTTAGACTAGACTGTCGATGACGGGGAGATCAGGGTTCAAATTTTGGTTGGGTGTACTGAGAGTTGATATACTTAAAAGTGTTTACTATTTCCTTCCTACAAAAATGTGGGTACACTTACTCTTAATTTAACATTCACACATCTAACATATTAGCGTAATTAGTACATGGGCATATAACCCAAACGGGTAGTAAGATGTGATACTAAAAACAAACAAAAAAAACCACACATGTAGTAAGATGCGATACTAAAAACAAACAAAAAACCCACACATGTAGTAAGATGCGATACTAAAAACAAACAAAAAACCCACACATTTCACACAATATTTTGCCCTCAGTGGATTCGAACATTTCCCATGTTATATTGCTCTTACGTGACACATTTTCACACTTTTCTCCCACTGAACAAAGGGAAACACATTTTCACACCTTTCTTTACTCCCACTGTATATAGAGACAAACGGTGTTAACACTTGAAACGGCTGTTAACTGAACAGAGAGAAAAACAGATCACACTTTCTAGGGCTTTTAACTGAACAGAGAGAGAGATACATTTCACAATTCACATGGCTGTTAACTGGACTGAGCGAAACTCATTAAATTTTTTACAAGGCTATCATTTGAACACTAAACAGTGACGAACACAGTTCACACTTTACATTGCTGCTTCCATTTTGTATTTAACCTGTTACTAATAGAAAAATTTAAATAGTTTTATAATTATTTCAGATCTGGGAGAGCTTGATGCTGGAAAAATCAGGTTCAACGAATAATTTCGAGGCCCGATGGAAAAACTTTCGCACAGTTAAGAAGGTTCTCGAGAACAAAGTTATTGGCGAAAAGAAGCACCTACGCTCCCTTCTTGTGGATCGTGTGGTACTCCAGCATGAGGCTTTGTACGAGAGGAGTACAGTGTGCCTCACAGAGACACACCGTCAGATCATGTTGAACTTGCTCACACTCAGCACAAGTCACTATAGCGAGGTACCTTTCTATCATAATCTTTTCATAATCTTTGTCCTTGTCTGAGGCCTAGCTATAATATTGCTGCTAAGGAACTGGTTCATTTCTAGCTTCGTGTCCTAGATAGTGCATTTCCTGTCACTAGTATTACGTGTCAAAGAGGGTTGCTTTATAAGTCATCATCATCATCATCATCATCATCATCATCATTATCAACTGTGTCCTGTCTGTGGCCGGGTCAGTTTAGATGCCTCCATCTGCCTATATCCTTGCACCATTATTCCTCCTTTAATTGCTTACAATTTTCTCCTCTCGCTTGCACACTTTATGTTATCTGCTCCTCCTATCTCTCTCTTGATATCCATTTGAAATAGATGTAAAATATAAATATATGTTTGTTGCTTTATTACAATACAATTATATTTTTCCTTCTGTTCTTTCTTCATGCTATGTTTTGAAAATGTTGGGCTGTAAACCACAAAACTTGTTATTGTGAATTTAACTTAAGATGAACTAAAGTTTGTAGATACATTTCTTTTTTTATATATATATATATATTTATATATATATATATTTTTTTTCATTCTAGGTTAGGGTTAGAGCTCAGGCTAAGTTGTTCTTAGCTCTGGACCAGTTTGCCTACTCTTACATGATCCTCATCCCTCAACTGCTGAGCAATCTACAGCAAGATTCCAACCAGTTTCATGAACAATTCAAAGTGAGTATGACACCTTGAACCTGTTTTATTCTCAAACGTTAATCTTGTGTTAAGTATTGTTGTATTCATTAAAAAATAACTAGATTCGATAAACATTGAAAGGGTTGAAAGAAAGGCAAGGTTCATCATACCATAATATTGTTGGACCATACGTTCACATTTAAAACACATCATGGTAGGAGTGTGGGCAAAGTCTACTTTTTAAATTTGGGGCCAACTTGAAATAATGTATAAAATATTCTTGGAGCTGGAATATTTTTGTTGATTGTTTTATGTTTGAAAAAATATTATATGGTGCTTATTTATAACCTTTGTCAGTGGTAAATTGGTCTAAAGTTGCATTGTCGACGACAGGGATGTTTGGGTTTGAATTACGGCTGGATGTGTTGATGGTGGTTTACCACTCTCTCCACACAAATGCGGGTTTATTTATTACCTTTAAATTTTGCTTTCCTTATTCCTATCCTATTGGTGTAACTATAATTATACATATAGCCTGAACAGGTAATACAACACAGTGTACACAGGGTGTACAAAAAATAACTAGAATATCTAGTTCATCAGATTAGTTGTCTTAAAGGGAGGGTTAAGCTTCAAAAAATCAAGATTTCTCTTCAAATATTTGTTTGTTTTAGCTTTAATTCGAAAGTAAAGTTCTATGTTCGGCAATTACAAAGCTTCGCTTTCTCTCTCTCTCTCTCTCTCTCTCTCTCTCTCTCTCTCTCTNTTCCTTTTTTTTCCCCCCCCCCCCCCCCCTCCCCCAGCCCCATTTTCTGTTATTTCCACCACAAATTAGTGTTCACTTAAATAAATATCCAAACTAATTACATTTTGTTATAATAATTTAATTTATATTGAATTAAATTTTGTGATAACAGCTTAATATATCATTTTAAGACAAAATATATTAAAAGTTGGGTCGAAGCTACTATTTTACGAATCCGAATCTCCAATTTACCTTCGAATCTTGAATATGAATCTTGGAAAAAATTATGAACATAAGAGGAAATATAAATATTAAAGAATAATAGAAAATATAAATGGAATTAAATGTTAACATTCTTTCTTATAATCCATTCATTATAACATTCATACATTCAGCTAAATGTTAAATTTTTGGTCTGGGGCCTGGTTGTTAAGTTAATCCTATAATTATAATTGGTTCTGAACCACCAATAAGCAGTATTAAGAGCTCTCAAACAAATTTCACTTGTAAAATTGAAAAGAAAAGAAAAAAAGAAAAAAAAAATGTACTGAGTCTCAAATTTGAAATTATTTCAAATCTCGAATATCCTTAAGAATTCTAGGATCCATCCCTAAAATATATTAATTTTGTTTGAAATCTAGTATTTTGTAAATAATATGTAATACCTAAATTTAAATGCAAAGTGATAATATTTATTTCCAATATTAACATTTAAAAAAAAATTCAAACTTCATTAAGGCTACAGGACTTGCTCATATTATCCAATTCGACTTCGCTTTGAATTGAAAAAGTCGACTTCGAATACCCCTATTTTGTCTTCAACTCCAGATGTTTGTCTTGGTATATTTGCAGTTCTCAAGCCAACATAAATTTATACTATGAATATCACACCACTAGTATAAAACTGCTTCACTGTGGATATGTTCTTGTTAATGTAAGGTCTCTCTTTTGTGGCTGTTTGTCAAACATTTGTCTTCCAAGCCAACATTTGTAGATACTAGATAACTAACACACAAAGCAGATACAGACAGAGTAAAACAAAATTAGTAAAATTTTCAACTGAGATTCATGGTAATAAATTTCTACCAGAAACAATTAAGTCTCTTACACCTTTTAATTTATATAGCAATGCATCAATCCTTTTATTCGTATTTTGCTAGAGGTGTGCGAAGCTTCAAAACTTCGACTTAGCTTCAAAACAAACCTCAGCTTCAACTTTGCTTCGAAACAAATTCTGGCTTCAAAGCTTTGCAGATAAAAATATTGACAGCAAAAATACCCCATTTTGGTTCAATTACTGCCAATCTCAGCTGTTTTGCACACTACAAATTAATATTCATTCATAAAAAATTCTGAACTAATTGAATTGCATGCCATGATATTAACTTAATTTGGCAGAGTAACACAAAATATTACAAAAATTTGTGCAATAAAAAAACATTTTCCAAGTAATTTTAGGGCATAAAGTTAAATAAATAACCACAATATATTTTTAAGCCTAAAACAACAAACAAACAAACAAACAAAAAATTCAAACTTCGATTCGACTTCGAGAATATTTTATATATATTTCGATTTGAGCTCGCTTTGAATTGAAAAAGGTGACCTTGCACACCAATATTATTAATTGTGTTTAAGCAATGCATCATTCCTTTTATTCGTATATCACTATTATTAATTGTGTTACTTTTTTAGGGCTCATTGTATGTGTTGTTAGGACCAAAACAAAGCCCGGTCCTAGCAAGACATGACTGGTCCATCTTAAGCAAGTTATGGCCTAGTATTGTACGCACGCAACCCTCAGAGAAGTTGTCTGTAATACACCTGATGGAGGGTGTCATGGAGAGTGTGCACAAATTTTTTCCCACCATCACCATCAATATGAAGGTAAACAATAAGTTGACAGTTTGTGCCAGGTCCAACAATTAAAGTTAAGTTGAATATACTTAATTTTATTTTTTAAATTTCAATCTTAATTTTACCACAAATCCTAAAACTAGAACTCTAATCCTAGAATGTTGGTAAACATAAGAGTATACATTTCCAACATAAGTTTTTTCCCTTTGATTCTGATTTTGTTCACAGTGATTTTTAAGCCTAGAAAAAATGACTTAAATGTTGCCACCTTTTGTCATGATCTGTTTATTATAATATTTAAATAAAATCTGTTAAGTGGTAAATTATAGACTTGGGTCTGTTTGTTAGACATGTCTTTTATGTGGCTCCAAACCATCTCTGGGTAGCATAAAATTTATAAAACCAATTCCTATTGAAATGTAAAAAAGGAAACATTTAAATTTTATAAAATCTCAAATCTGATATCTATCTATCTCTGAATATTTGGATTTTAAAATTAAAAGGCCCATCCTAGCAATGACATATTTACTAAAAATGATAGAACCCTACCTTAATTTTCTTATTGATACAAATTCTATTAATATTATTTATTATCTTGGTTTGTGTTGTAGATTCCAGAAACATGTGTAGTTGCAGCTTGCAAACTGTCACCTCAAGTTGATGAAACCTACTCAAGCAACGCACTTCAAATTCTTGAATCACAAAATAAGAGAAACACAGAATGTTACTTGTCCCTGGTCAATAATCTTCTAGATGCCATAGATCATGGAAATCTGTAAGTAATTTGGAACGTTAAAGATATTTGAAATAATTTCTTTTACATAGCGATACTTACATTTTTTTATTGAACTCTTACAGAAAATGTCTTTTTCACTTTTAACTTGGCGGAACAAACAATGTGTCACACACTTTTTTGTAGCGGGCCGCCAAAGAGTTATACAAAGTGTAGGACATATTGCTTGTTATTGCTGTTAAACTATTGACATAGTTGTACATGTCATGTCTAGATGGCAGCACCAGTCATATTCTAGGTGTGTTTATTTATCCTACATTTTATTTAGGTTGTATGCTTTTTTTCCCCTTGAAATATAAAAGATTTCAAAATGCAGGTGACAAATGTTTGAACCAGCTGGTATATAATGGTGTCTCGAAAGAAGAAATTTTTAGACTAGATGTGGATAAGGAATTAATTATTTGGAAGTGGTGATAAAACTGTAATTTTAGTTTTGAGGAATAAAATTGTGATATAAAAAATTCAGATAGGGATTCAAATAATGATAGTGCACAAAATTGCCGTTCTAAGTATGTCATCACATGGAACTTCAAACAAATTGGTGTCTATTAATAATAACGGGGAAAATTGCTGGAAATTGTTCAGTAGACACAATGATCCAAAAGTGTATTCATTTACTGAAGTTCCAGAGATTTCTGCAATAATTTTACACAATTTCAGAAAAAATACTTCAGCTAATGATACATGCTCCAAGCTACAATGTTAGTGTTTCTCAAAAGTTGTACCAGGAATATGCTGTATTTCATTTATTGGTAGACACAAGTCATATAAAAAATGAAATCTGTACCAACCTAAAATCAACAAACTAAAAAAATTATTTATTATAAAGTATGAGGCTTATAGTGTTAAAAATAATCAAAAACCTCCTACTTACTAATTTTATGTAATTTTTTTTAGAGATAGGCTACTCGAATCCACCAAATCCTGACAAGTATTCGAGATTCGAGGATTTGGTGTTTACTAGATTCGATGGTTGAATCTTTCACCTCATAAACAAAGCATAATATTTTGAATTAAAAAATTACTTAGTTAGGCCTACTTGAAAAGTACAACTTAATCCATATTCTTTATTTTGTCGAACAAAAGAGATAAGCATGAATAAAATCTATTATTAAAAATAAAATGGTTAGGTGTGGAAAATTTAACGTGTGTAATACCCTACCCTCCCACCTCTATGGGAAACTTGGACTCAACCATTTCAGCGCATGCTTACTTCTAAAACTTTCACCCCACAAACAATCCTGTAAATATTTGGATGAACACATTAAAACTCTTCAAAAATTGAAAATAAAAACTAGAATTACAAATAAACTCGAAATAAATAAAACAAATTAAGGCTTTTTTTTAAACAAAAATAAGAACACATTACACATGATACAAAGTCAGCCGCCATTACACACAATACAAAGTCTGCCACCATGACGTAAATTATGTTTACTTGCCAGAATGTCAGATCATAGCTGTGTGATAAAAGTGCGCAGTAAGGCATACACGGGTCCACATCATCATCATCATCACCATAAAAACTGGTATCACTATACTATATTATTATTATTATTAGCACCGCGTCTTACTACCCGTTCGGGTTATACGCACACTATACTATAATAAAAGAGGAGTTGATTTAACTTAAACTAATTATATCGTGAATGTGGTGGGACCAATGATAAAGTGAAACTATATTTAAATTAATTCTAAAGTTTTCATTCAAACCTGTACAAGAAAAATTATGTTGAACAAAATAAAAAGTACATGTGATCACTTGTTATTAATCATTACTGCATATATTTAAAACATTTAAAATAAGACAAATCAAATGATTGGCATCAGTGATTGGCCTAATCTGCAACAAATAATCTGCTTCAGCATGATTGTGAAAAATAGCTGCCTGGGCCCAGCCCTAAAAGAGATATTTATATTTTTAACTATACAAAAATTGTAATGTTTATACTTACAGTATTCTTAATTAATTTCAATGTTTTTTCAATATCTTTATCAGACATTGGCGATATCATTCCATGGCCTTGAGTTTCCTTAGGGATCTCGTTCACCCCGATGTGTTTTATCCTGCTAGTGTCGTCAAATGTTTTCTTCACACTCTCATACACGACTCATTAGATGTTAGAAAGGTAAGTTCATTAAGTGGACAACAAAATGATTTAAAACTTTTAGTGTTTGTTTTATTTTGTTTTATTTGAATTAGAGTACATACCTGAGTAAATTTGCCTTTTACTGGATATTCAAAATATAAACATGCATACAATTTACTGGATAATCTAGAAAAGTCTTTATTTTCATAGTAAGATCTTTTACATCCATTTCTGTTTCCAATATATAGTATGGGTCAGGTTTTTATTCAAGATTTATATTTTCCACAACTGGCTTGCTAGTTCTCTTGTAGCTTCATATGCCTTATAATTTATCTCAAGACTATAACAGGCACGGCATCCAGTCCCCGGTCCCTGGCCGTTTATTTATCAATGTGAAAGGTTAAAGTAGACAGTTCACCAATGATTAATGTTTTGGTCATGCCAGGTGTTTGATGGTTTATTTAAATAAACACAAAACAACACAGTTCAGTATCAATAAATGTGTAATGTACAGTATGAAATCACTTGACAGAATGCCTCTTGTCGAGGTCACAGAACATTATAATAAAGCGATGTAGGTTCATGGTTGCCAACTGTCACATAACAATTATCTTAAACTGGGAATCAAACTCAGGACCCTTAGCTAAGTAGGTAGATATGCTACCAACTTGGCTAAACTGTTGGATTTATAGGAAGCCTGTTATTTTAAAACTAGAAACTCATCTTGCAACTATGAAGTAATCCACAAGGAAATCTTATTTGAAACTTTTGATAACTTTTTTTAATAAATCAATCAAATAAAACATCTATACAATGCCAAATTTTAGTGACTTTCAATCAATGTTGGTGGTAAAAGTGGTGCTTCCTCTAAAAATCAAGCTACCTTTTATTAAGTTTGTTCGAATCCAAAATTTTCATTTTCTAATAAAATTTGAATCCTTACTTTTTTAGTCAAATCAATTCTGAATCAAATATCTTACATTGGAAAAAAAACCTCTTGCCCTACCCTGACCTCTAGACCTTCAAATCCCAGTTCTCTCCCAACTCTTAACAATTTAGTGGGCCTATTTAATTCCGTAGCAAATTTTAGTGGTGGAAGTGCACATAGCATAGTTAATCTGACATATTATTTGTGGAGAGGGAGGACCTCAAAGTAGAGATGTGCATGAATCACTTTTCCAATCCAAGACAATATCATATTTGATAATATGAAAAAAAAAATCTAGGCTTGAGAATGAAATGAGAAAACTTCTTTGAAAGTACAAAAATGTAATGTTTTAAACTAAATAGTTTATAGACTTTTGACTTTTAATATTTAGGCTGGCTTTCTTTGTATTATCTTATAGTTTATTCAAACACCCAAGTTATTAAACCCATAAACATTTTAAATGTAATTAATAAAATAGTGATAGTTGCAATGTATACCATTTTTAATTTAATTTAGTAGTGTAACCATTTTTAATGTCAAAGTTTGATATTGAAAAAACAATATTTATGACCATAGCTTTTGGAAATTTCTTAGGGCGTTTTTTTTAAAATAGAATTTTCAAAATTTATTTTCAAATTTCAAGGTGAGACAGATATTTTTGAGTCTCACACATATCTATCTCAAGGACTTAAAAGCTTTTCCTTGTAGATCTAATTTTCAATTAACATATTGGTATTCTTGACACAATCTTTTGCATTATAAAACACAAAGAGAATCATTTTTGAATAAATTAGTTTTATTAATACAATATTGACTTTTGTTTTTAATGGCTTTCTTCATTTTCCAAATTGCACTAGTGTATATAATTACTGTTACCAATTGCTTAAAATTGTGATTTTCAAG
>CABFOV010006079.1:22526-37370 GCA_902141375.1 Timema poppense | reverse complement strand
TAACTGTTTAGCTTCCTTAACCTTGTAATAAGGTGGATATAATTTACAATTTAAGTCTTTGGCTTGTTGGCGTATGAGGTTGAAAGATTGGCATCCACTAATAAAGCAAGTGCTTGATCGACAGATAGTAAAGCTGGCTTTTGATTTAAAGACTTGCATTCCTTTTTGATTGTAGTACTTCTTTTTGGAGATGCAAACCAACACTCTTTAACTATAGCTGCGGAGTCCCTTTTCCCTTACTTCCGTAGTTTCATTTCTGTAGCCATCAACAGTTCATCATGGCTGGTTGAGTCAAGGAGGCTTTTTACTTTTAGGGATCAAGCTTTACGACCACAGCTACTAAAAGCTTTTTAGCCCTGCCAGACCTGTTAATAGTGCCATCTTGTATTGAAGTACTTGGGACAGATTGAAATACAACAGCAGGAAATTTAATATCTCCTTGAAGCCAGGATGAACCGCTCTCGATGTCTTGCCACTTTACCCCACTTCAATTTTTTGACAAAAACTTATAATTGTTGCTTTAATACTTTTTAGCGCAGTTTCAGAAAATGATACGTTCAATTCTTGCAAAATAAAAGCTAACATAGCTTCAAATCTTGAATTCTTTGAATTTTTTACCCGTATGTAAAATAAGTGTTACACCCTCTCAGTTCTTTACCTCGTAGCAATATTCCACTAAAGAAAATACTACAAGGATAAGAGGGAATAAGCTAACATAATAATAATAAATAGAAAATAGCATCAGCAAGAGTTAAATGTAATGAGTAATTTAATTCATTCAAAAATAACAGACAGTAATTTAAGTGGCCTTAATTTATCTAGTAGAACGAAGAAAAACATAGTTGATTACATTATTGCTAAAAAGGATTAATTCAATTAGACCAGGTTAGCTTTATATCAATAAAGCTATTAAAACAATTAATAACCAAATCTATTCATGAAAAATAAAAAGCTAGAAGAGCCTTTCTTAACTGTTACAAAAGCGTCTGAACATCTACAGACATTACGAAAACATATACTCTTCCAATGTCAAGTTATATCTTTATATTCCATATTTTTACTTTAAATATCACGAGAGCATTCAAAATTTTACACAAAGCTAAAGTACCTTCATGTACTACGAAATACATTTATACTACAAACATTACGTTAACTAACACGAGAATTTAACACCTCAAACCTAATGTAAACTCACGTGGGACCACTCGAATCGGCATCAATCAAATACTGAACAAAGTTAAAGAACATTTAGAAGTTTTACACAATACAAATATAAATATAGGTATGCGAAGAATAGTCAACTTTACGTCACACAAAATATTGGAATGTAGAGAATTGATTTTAAATATACAACAACAAAAGCTAGGATAATACGGATAGTCAATATATCCAGATTATTAAGATGGATAATTTTAATATATTTCAATTATTATTTCGTTAAGTTAGAACAGCAAACATTGAGAATTTACAAACATCTTTAAGAAACAATCCCTTAAGTGGCGACACGAAAGTGAAGTTACTTTTAGTTTTAAATAGGATTAAATAATTCCCATACTTAATAAACAAATATCAGCCTATCTCGACTATAACAATATTAAATTAAATAGTTAAAGTTCCTTAATACCAACTTTTACAAAAATCTATAAGTATTTACAGAGTATTATAACTTTCCTTAACAGAGTCCAGATTATTGGAAGTCGTCTCCTGACGATATAAAGTAATAACCACAGTCCATCCATCATGGCGTCGATTTCAAAAATACATTATAAATAAATATTACAAAGGTCCATCCTTGATGGTGCCGAATTCAATAGTCTAATATAAATAAATATAACAGAGATCCATCCTCGATGGTGCCGAGTTCAATAGTCTAATATAAATAAATTTTACAGAGGTAAATCCTCGATGGTGTTGAATTCAAAAGTATAATATAAATATTACAGAGGTCCATCCTCGATGGTGCCGAGTTCAATAGTCTAATATAAATAAATATTACAGAGGTCCATCTTTGATGATGCCGAGTTCAATAGTCAGCTTACATCTTCCACGCCTTCATAATATATAGTGGTCTTACTGCGTAGTTATGTTAGGGGGAATAGTTCAAACTAAGTCAGTGACGTAACATTTTGGGAGGATCACGCTGTCTTCCTCACGTAGGCCATCTTGCTTGTTGGTCGCTGATTGGTCATCCCGCTCCGTATAGGCGATACTCGGGTTTGTTGTAGAAAATCTTTTTAACTGCTTGGCTGCTGACGTCAGAGATTAGGTGATGGTTGCACAAACAATTCGAAAGAGGGCAGCCATGTCAACGTGCACTCTTCGCCAGGTGTGCAGAAAATCGCCTATCAGATATGTCTAAACCGGGCTGGTCGGAACATCAAGTGCTGATACATCAAGGCAAGGTTGCCCCGCTCCTCGATTTATGACGTTTTGAAGTCAGCCAGGTTACTAGGCTGTACAAGCCAGTTTATCCAGAGGGTACGTATATGAACAGTTTACACTGTAGAGAGTTGATAGTGAATGAATGATATTGTTTGTATATTGCTTGAAGTGACATGGAACTACAATAGTGAAGAATACTATTGTAGGTGGTTTGAATAAATGTCGACGTTTCTTGGAGTGGGTAGTATGAATCGGACGATAGTCTATGAAACATCGGTTTGGGTGGGGCTTCAATTGTAAAATACAACTCTTGTATTGTTACATAAGGACGTGCGATTAATTGGCAGAGTCATTCTGTAAATAATGAAAAAATTTGAGTGCACAAATTTGTGAAAAACTTTTTTAGTGTTTTGAATATATAAAGGAACTAGTTTTAATTTGTATACAGCAGCAACGCTGTATAAAGTGGTATAATATACTAAAACCTACTTATAATTAAAAAAAAAGCTTTTATGTTAAGTGAAAATAACTCACGTTTTCAAAAGTTGTCTCCGGGTTGGTAAAATATAATTTTGAAAAAATAAAACACTTTAATAATAAGTTAAAACAATGAAAATAATAACTGTAATATAGATAGAGCACTGGAGAACACGGAGGATGTACACTGGTCTAGCGAACTAAAAGGACTAAACAGAGTGAGTTTGGGCTGCCCATGACGAGTGCGAGTATAGACATGTTCGGGCATGTTTCAGCATTATGCCGCAAACTTCTTGAGAACTAAATCACGCACACACACACACTAGGGATGTTCTACTATTGAATACAAACATAGTTTAAATCTTTTGGTTCAGTTGAAAAATTTATTTTTTTCCAGTTAGATTGCTGAAGTATCACACTGTGAGCTGGTTCGTCGATGTTGCCAGTATTTCCTGCTTACCCCCAGCCTTACAACATAACTAAGAGAAAGGAGATTTGGCAACAGTTAACTGAGAGAGAGTTAAGGTAAAGCTTTTCTCCATGAATCTTGATTCATACGTTTTTCAAAAATAGAAAGCAATATCTGCCTCAGTGGTGCAGCAAATCACACGCTGTATGTTGACCCATGATGCATTGCAACGCTAACTTAGAACATCATTAGATTATCAACATATTTTAGTTTCTAGTAGATACACATGTATTTTAGATCATTCTCCCGATGGATGCTTTCAAATTATAATGCTATGTTGTGGCACAATCCAATACACCTGATACACACGCTTTACATTAACGGGTTTTTCAAATCTCCTCACAACGGCCAACGAAGATGTCTGCTAGCTTCTGGCTGTAGAGTGCATGCGTTGTCAAATGCGCATGCGCACTGATTTGAAATGGTTGGGTTGGTTCTGAGATTTGATTGGTTCTCCGGTGCCGAACATCTCAGGCAGAGCAGACAAAGTAGAGATGAGTTAAACTTCAGCAGAACAGCTCGCGCCGGTTAGGTGTAAATCATGTGATTGTCTTAGAGATCATCACATAGCCTGGTTTCTGTTCTACGCTAGTATTTAGGCGATTGTGTGAATCACAACCAGACCTGCTTATACCTCAGAGGTGATATTGGGTATAGCTGTCACCATAACTNCCAGACCTGCTTATACCTCAGAGGTGATATTGGGTATAGCTGTCACCATAACTCCAGTCACGAATGGACTTTACATGACCTCCCGGCCTCCAGTCCCAAGCTTCCTGTTACAATGCATACGGCTCATGCAATCCATGACGCTACTGCATGATGTGTTTGGTGATGGGGAAATTTAACCGCATCTTATCCGTTATCAGAAAACCTGACTTTTTATATGTAGGGTTCAGTGAAATATGTGCTCTACAAACACAGCCCTCGTAGTCTCACGCTTAACTGTTAAGGTTGCCACTTCGGTCAGCGAGAAAATAGAAATCACCCTCAAGCCACACGACTTAAAATAAAATGATCTGTGTCTTTCTTAAGGAACTAATTCCCCTTTATGTCCAAGCTAATACTCCCTTTCACACTTCACCTAAAGCCACCTTTTGGCATGTCAATAAGAAAGAGGAGAAATAAAATTATGAAACCTTATCGCTGCTAATTCTCAAATACCTTAACATTTTCTTTTGTGATCCTATCAAAAACTAGCTGTATTTGTTGGAGCGAGTCTAAATATAGAGTCCTTTTCATTAAGTCTAGTCTCATAGCTCCTAAAATTTTCTTAATAAATCGTTGAAAATTAAATAATTTCACATTTTCACACAATTTTTTCTATTAATAAAACTCAAACTGTAGGGTTGTTAAGGAAAAAGAGCCCTGTTGGAATCTTTTAACTTTATTTTGGCAAGAACCATATTTTGAAACCACGCATCGTAAAACTAAATATTGCACTATAACTGAGCGTCTGTGCGGTATTTTCTTGCTTACCGAGGTGGCCACCTTAAGAGTATTCGCCAACAAGTTAAAACTATGAAAAAAAATTACCCAGTTACTATCAATCGACCACTTACAACAATTACCTACCACATAGGTAATGTATACTCACCATTACTATATTAAGTTTTTTTCCAATTCATTTAGTTGAGGTATTGTACGTGCTCTTTCTGAACCGACTGATTAATCAGCGCATGACTTATAAATTAACTTAAATCTAGAACATACACAACATCTAGCCCCCGACCGTTAATTCATCCTTGTGAAAAGGGAAAACCCACATTTCACTTCTTTTTTTTTTTGCCATGCCAAGAATTAAACCCGGGAGCTATAGCTCAGTAGGTATACACCATACTGACTGAGCTAAGGTGTTAACCCTGTAGATTTAATATATATATGTATATATATATTAATTACCCCTATACTCACATTGGTGGTTGCATGATCTAAGGCGCTACTCTCGTAGACTAAACTGCCGATGACGGGGAGTTCAAGGTTTTAATCTCATTTATATACTGAGAGTGTTTTTTACAAAATGGTTTTACACTTTCCTTCCCCGCAAATGCTGGTACACTTCTTCTAATTATAACCTTCCTAATATTTAAAACCATTAGTATAATTATTATAAGAGTGGCTAATCCAAATGGGTAGTAAGTCAAGGTGTTTTAAAAAAACCTCATTCAAATGGGTATAAAAAGCTTTTTTCCTGTGGATCACTATGACAAAAAATCAGTCTTGTGTTTAAGAGAAATTCTGTAAAGCCGTTTCCCTGGTTAATTAAGCTCACGACGTGGTATGTCTTGGCCCCCTCTTCACTGTAACAAGCTAACTTTATGGTGTAGCGATCTAATCTCTAGACTGGGTGGATCAGAGTGCATTCCTGTTACGAAACTTCCCTAGGGCCTTGAAAGGATAGAAAACATAATATAGTGTATGACTTTCGTCCCGGCAAAGATTTATCTGATTGTCAAACCCTTCTTTTACCTCTGACAAAACGTGTATTAATCACAACTTGTGAATGTGTGGAATGCCAGGCCTCCACCACGGTTCGGATCCCACGTTAAACTGTAGGTCCTCCATTTCACCTCCCAATCACCCTACCATTACACATTAGCGTAAGTGCGTATAACCCGAACGGGTAGTAAGACGCGGTGCTAATAATAATAATAATAATAATAATAATAATAATAATAATAATAATGTTTGACTTTCACCCAGGAATTTATGAAGCTTCATAAGATGTACACACTGTCAAATGTAAAATAACGTAGCATACAAGAACAACCTCCAACAGTTTACATAAATATTAATGGCTTTAGGAACTAGGAACACACTTACAGAAAGATTAAAAAAAGAGAAACATCTTTGTCCACCGAAGAGATTAAGAATCAAATTCACTTTCAAAGACCTGAATTAAAAGGTATATATATATATATATATATATTTGCTTATAGCTCATAAATGATTGGTTTTATAAAAATTTATTTCGAATAAAAGATTTTTATTTTTAATAGTAATACAAGAATACTATGATAAGTTATTTCGTATCTAAATAGTCGCGGGAAATGATAAAAATTGGAAAATTTCCCAATTGTAAAGTACCCTCAAAGTCGTGTTCATGAGAGAATGAGAATTTACTTACTGTTTGTAATGATAAATAGTGTATAGATATACAATTTAATCTAAATCGTGTGAGTGAATATTGAGAAAATCGATTTTTTCTTTTTGCCCTTCAGAAAACTACTCTTAAATTTAGGGTTAGATATCTAATTCCAAAAATCCCTCCGGAGGACCTTATGCAAACCCCAGATAACAAGTTTTAGCAAAATCAGTAAAATAGTTTTGGCTCTAGTCTGAGGTGCAGACAGGCAGACAGGACGGACAGACAGACGGTCTTGCGAAAACAACTTTCTTGGTTTCAGGGTGTCATGAAACGTCGATATTTATCAAAATCTTGAGTTTGATTTTTTGATAATCACAATACTTCTCTCTCCGAAGGGTTGAAAGAAAGTAAAAGTGAGTGAAAACACAAGCAATAATACGGAAGTAATAAAAACCAAACAATAGACTTATATAATACTAAACGGCTGTGTAATATGAAAACGATATTAAAGTAAAATGTAAACGTGGATTTGTAATCATTTATTCCTATGTAATAAGAATAAAAATGAATGTGATGGCTGATGACCGTGTGACTGTGACCACATTGGAACGTATATTCGTGGGTGTATATAGCTTTTTTAAAAAAAAGATGGATCGAGACCAAACATGGCAACGTAGCCGTCTGAAAACGTTTGGATAATAAACTTCCACTGGCTCTCTATTTTGTGGTAAGGATTTTCTAAAGTTAAAACCAAATTGAACACTTCAAAATTTATAATAAGCATTCAATGACAAAGTTCAGAATGGCAGGACATGAAAATAATGTATTGAAACGAGGGGTGTGTGAATCTTGGAAAATGTCGAGGTTGAAAGTCATTTCACCTTCGCTTCGATTTCAACATCCACAATAACCTCGCATTTTTTAAACGTTTCGAATTAAAGAGAAAACTTCGAAATATAATTAACAGATTTGAAGAACAATTTTTTAATAAACCCTAATATGTATGAACTAAATGTATACCATGAGTGATATAAGTTTAATTGAGATCAAAATAAAATATATAGATTTTTTAAATTTTTGCATATTTGTCTAATTTATTTTTTTATTATTTAACATATTTTAGGGAAGATGATATAAAACTTAAAAATAAATTTCTTATTTATTGGCTCATAAGAAATATTATTAGCCAAACATCATGCAGAAACAATAGAACACTCAACGTTTCAAAACCAAACATTTTTCCTGGCGATGGTATTTAATAAACCGAAACAACCAGCTTAGATACAAAGAAGTAGGGAACTGAAATTATCGCAGATAATACTTTGAAACTGAATTAAAAGTCTTCGTTATCATTAATACATTTTGTTTAGTTCTTAATGATTTTTGATCAATGTAATTTTTAAAATAAACCTTTCCTTCTGTTGACTTGCATGTTAATTATTGGCCACAACTTTGCCTTACTCTCTCTCTCTCTCTCTCAACGTTGAGGTACTCATTCATAAACCATGTTAAGTGTAATCTTCAAATACTCTTATTGTAGATTTACACTTTGGTTCTTACATGTCACATAAAAGAGAAAGTTTGTGCGATTGTGTCGCACCATTTTATATAGAATTCCTTTGTTAGCACCGCGTCTTACTACCTGTTCAGGTTATACGCATATGTACTAATTACGCCAATGAGTTAAGGGTGAGAAAGGTTGAATTTAGAGGATGTGTACCCGCACTTGCTTGGAGGGAAGGTGGAAAACCAAGTAGGAAAAATAAACTCAATACACCAAACCGGGATTCGAACCACGATCTCTCCGTCATCAGCAGTCTAGTTTATTGCTATAGTGACGCCTTAGTTAATGGTGCCACCTAAGCGGGTCTTTATTTAGAATGTTTTCTAAATATGTTATATTAGTAAAGTCTCAACCTATTATTTCTATATCTCGCCAATAAAAATAGACCAGCTCCAGTGAAAGTATGGTCTAAGGCAGGGGTCTCCAAACTATGGCCCGTGGGCCACGTCCGGCCCACCACAAGATTATATTCGCCCCGTTCTAAGATTTTATTTAAAAAAAATATTTATCTTCGTTATTTCTTAACCTCACAGTTCATTTGACATGTTCAGTTCCTGTACACATGCGTGATTCACCCCATGACACCAAGCAAGAAGGCTTGCGAACCCTCATTTTCAGTCGCAGGCGCCATTCCATATACCTACAACAGAACGGCTTTACTTTGACAATTTTTAGGTAGTTCCAAGTCCCCCAGCAGAGGGTTATAAAAGGAAAGTCCCGAAAGATATTACCTAATTTTAAAAATTAGTAATTATTTTACCAAATTAAAAATAAAAGTAATTATATTGACTAATTATTATAAATATATCTACATATTAATGTATTAATTTCTCACAGAGAAGAATCAACTTTTATCAAACACTGACTGGCTTTGGAAAGTACCATTGTTTTACAGATGTGACCAGTCATATGACTTGAATCTAAATTTGCATGTTGAAACAAATTTTATTTATGATCTATTCACGCATGTAAAGGTATTCAAGGCAAATATAATGCTACTTGAAGAACAGGTGAACGTTACTTTGGCCCGAAAACCTGTGTAAAATATATTATGTGGCCCGCATACCAAAAAGTGTGTAGACCCCTGGTCTAAGGCATCAATCTTGTCATTGAAAAGACTTCCAATGACGGGGATATCAGGGTTCGAATCCCAGTTGTGTGTAGTGAGGGTTATTCTTCCTGAATGGTTTCCCACTCTCCATCAAAGTAGATACGGGTATACTTTATCTTTCTTATCCCTACCATATTAGAGTAATGAATACATATACGTTTAACCTGAAATAATACGCAGTGATAAAAAATAAATAGTAAAATGCTAACTTTTATAACTATGCCAATATGCTCTAAGCTATTTTAATAGTGCCAAAATCCTCCGGAAGGATGTTTATTTTTGGACACATATGACCAATAAATATTGCGCTTGGGGAACAAATCAAAGGTGTGGAAATGGGTGCGGGGTGCCTATTAGTGTACCAAGTTTAGTCGTGATCCAATCATGGTTTCAAAAGTAACCAAGTGTATCTATACATTCTGTCCTTCTGAAATCATTTTTGATAAAGTCGTCATCTGTAAAATGATTGTTAATTTAAAAGTCTACGGCAGTCAGTATTTTCCAGTAGCGCACTCATAAACGTCAAAGGGGTGTGCTACCACACTGGGTAGGGGAGTGGGTTGAGGTGGTGGGGAACTTGAATTTGTTATTGATAAAAACAATTGGGTAAAATTCTACTAATTTACTATAAGCGTAAAAAATAAGATCTTTTACATTTGAAACATAAACAAACTAAAACAAAATCAATTAGAAAAGTTTCAAATCATTGGTTTAAATTAACCCCAAGCATTAATTATAATTCGGTTATCTATCATTTAAACATAAGTACAATGAAAACTTAGTACATTCAATTATAGGCCTTTTAATAATAAGTGACTCGTTTCGGTGGCCGCATGGTCTAATGTGCTATTCTTGCAGTAGACTAGACTGGCGATTACGGAGAGATCGAGGTTCGAATTTCAGTCGGGTGTACTGAGGTTTTTTTAAAAAATGATTTTACACTTCCCTTCCACGCAAATACGGGTACTATTCCTATAAATATAACCTTCCTCATTCCTAAAACCATTAGCTTAATTAGTACATAAGCGTAGAACCCGAATGGATAGTAAGACACGGCGCTTAAAAAATTTAGTAGGTGCATAAATAAGGTTAGGCGTATAATGTTTAGTAATTTGAAACATATTATAAGGACACTCAGTAACTATTAATGCCATTGCCCGTTTTTAAAAGGAAAACGTATTCTAAACTGATAAACTGGGGCGGCGGGGGTGTTTATAAAAATGAAACACAAATATTATCCAAATGACCTTTGCGATGATAAATATTGATGCTTTCAGGCTGTCACGTACAAATTAATTTAAGTTATTGATAAAAATAAATATAGTAAAACATTAATGATCGAGAGATTAGGGTTTAAGTCCATAACCACTTTACATAAGGGTACACGTTTGGTTTTTTGGTGTCTACTACATAAAAACTAACCTAACCTTTTGGTATTTCCCAGAAAAATGGAAACCCTTCAGTTTAAAACTTTTTAATCAATGTACTTATAATCCAGAACCAATTTGAGATCGTGCTAAAAACACAATAATTCTTTAAATTATTATTAGTATTATTATTATTATTAGCACCGCGTCTTACTACCCGTTCGTGTTATACGCACTTACACTAATATTTAATGGTAGGGTGATTATGAGATGAAATGGAGGACCTACAGTTTAACGTGGTATCCGAACCACGGTGGACGCCTGGCATTCCCCACATTCACAAGTTGTGATTACTACACGTCTTGTCAGAGGTGAAGGAAGGGTTTGGTAATCAGATAAATCTATGTCGGGACCAAGGATTGAACCCCGGACCCCCAAGGCAGAATTCTGATATCTTACCCCTAGACTACCAAGTCACCCAATTCTCTAAATAATACTTCTACAAATTAAAAAATAATGTAAATTTATCCATGTATCATGTTGAGTACACTTGCTAAAATCACACCAATGAACGTGTCTTCATATAGCTTGTACAGAGTATATTTTCTAAAAGTGCTACCATGTGTTAAAATGTTATAAAAACATATGTATAACACTTTTATTGTAGCTCGTTCAGTTTATTAAGTTTAAATTACTCTTTTGTAAGTGTATCCCTGTAGTTTCTTGAGTTACTTACCACCATTAACTACCCTTCCGAGTTATACGTATTTTCAGTGCGCGAATGGGGTAGTGATTATTAACGTAAAATTTAAAAGAGATGTCCCAGCATTTTTGTGAATGAAGGGTGGGAAACTATTTAGTAAAAACACTAATATATGTTTGTTGAAAAATGGAAGTAAACTTTAATTGACCTTGGTGGTCTTGGGGTAAAGTGCTCACCTCAGGTGCTGATGTTCGTGGGTTCAATTCCACCTGGGGTTGACGCCTTTTTCGTGAGTGATGAAATCGGTAGCATAACTTTCTTTGGATGGGAAGTAAAACCATCGGTCGCATATCGATTGTGGCATGTATAATAACCCTGGAAGGTACGCGAAAATACTTTTCCCGGCAAATTTGGTAGGCCCTTTCACTCTCGCTCATAGAAACTCTCGTGTGTTTATATAATCAGTCAATTTAGAAAGTGCATGTTAAATACCTCAAATGAATTTTAAAAATTAGTAATTTCCATGGAATTGATTTTTATACTATTTTGTGGTTAGAGATGTTTTTTATTATTATTATTAGCACCACGTCTTACTACCCGTTCGGGTTATACACACTTACGCTAATGTGTAATGATAGGGTGATTGTTGTGGAATCCGAACCACGGTGGAGGCCTGGCATTCCTCACATTCACAAGATGTCTTGTCAGAGGTGAAGGAAGGGTTTGGTTAGAGATGTTCTTCTTTTATAAATGTATCTGTAACATTATATATTATTTAATTTATGATCTTTTGCGTAGTGTTTCTTCAACAAAGTATATTATTTCTTTTCATAAATCTTACTAGTTTTTTTAGTAAATGTTTCTATTTTAAGATTAAAGAGAGAGAATGTATTTACGGTGCACTGTACCATTTATTTATTGCAGCTTATTTAAATCACATCATTTGCTAAAAACTTGTTTAAGAGTTGTCTTCTGACCCTTTTTTTATATTTATTAAGATATAATCAAAATCATTCTAATTTAAAAAACATGAGTAGGTTCTATACAACTTCTATCAAGTCAGTTTAATATTTATTTTTCCAAAATTTTAACCCAACTTTACAGTCCTTATATAATATGTAAAAAATCTCCTCTTGTTTAATAATGTTACAGTGTTGACCTTGATGATCTTGGGGCTAAGTGTTCGTCTCGAGACCCGATATTCGTGGGTTTGAACCCCACTGAGCGATAAAAATCCTTATCACAATTTCCTTTTGAGGGGAAGTAAAGCCGCGTCGGTCCCACGTCAATTGTTTCGTGTAAAAGAACCCTATAAGGTATGTGAAATTACCTTTCCTGGCAAATTTGGTGGGTTCTTTCATGCTCTCTCACATAAATTCAGTATACATGGGTTTTATACCAGAAAGTGCGGGCAGCACTTACCAGCAGAAAAACTGCGCGCATGCCCAGCTCTGGATGAATAGAAATCACATCAAACTGATCTTCGGGTTTTTGATTTAAGAAGTTTTGCAATATAAATATGTACATTTTGAATTTCTTTAAACACCTCGTTTCACTTCCCGCTAAGTTATACGGGAAGAGTAAGGTTTAAATATATAAGAAGTGTACCCGCATTGGTATATATAGAGGGGGAAACTATTTAGTAAAAACGTCGGTATACCCAACCGGGATTTGAGCCCCGATATTCCTGTCATCGACACTCCAGTCTATTGCGAGAGTGTCGCTTTTAAATTCCATCTGTTCTCATATACTTATGTCTCAATCCTTCTAGAAAAAAAATTAGATTCAATAAAATGTACTGTTCATATTTATATTAAACAATAATTTTGTTTTCCTATAACATTACCGATTATGACTGATTGAGATAACTTTGGTCACACTCAAATATTATTTGAATGTACTGTACGTAATATATTAGCGAGTTTAGAAGACTTGTAGCCTGGTTTTTGACAAAGATGTAATTTTCTTACACAATCGACTGAAATTTGTCATGAGGTTGCTGACCATTCGACCACCGAAGAGATTTTTAAATGGTAAATATATGCTACTTTTTACCACATTATATATTTGAAACATATTTTCAATGTCTTTGCAGACCTCTAAGCCTGCTATTTTGAGCAGAGGGACGAAATGTTTTGGTGGCAAATATAAACTAAAGAAAAACAATTTTCTTTACAACGCGTCCTATTGTATGTTCAGTCTATCTGCGTATTTACATTAATATAGATAGAATTATCAATATAAAATACAGAGTAAGTATACCTACGCTTATGTGGAGAGATATTAGGAAAACATTTAGTAAAAAAAAAACCTCAATACACCCAGCCTGGACACGAACATTGACCCCTTATCAACAGGAAATCCGAATATACGAGAAATATATAAACATATACACCTACTTTGATTAATATTGCGTATGGAAATGTAATCGTTCACGTTAATCTAAATAGCTTGAATCCACCCTCCACGCAAATTTAGTTACATTTAATCTAAATTTTATCTTCCTATTAGTACCTAATTAGTGAAAATATGCTGATAACATGTATACATAGTAGCATATGTTACAAAACATATTATGGTACCCAAGCTTATTAATTCACACATACAAATAATTTAATATAACACATTTATATGTACAATATGTAGTTATAATTATAAGCAAATATAAATATGCCTACTTCAAATAAGTGTTGGAAAGAGTTTAAAAACTACAAACTTTCTTGGAGTCAATGTTTTCAACAATTTACTGTTTTATTAAACTATTATTATTATTTATATTATATACCAAAGCTCACAGATGCAAATCACCAAACTTGACGTATACATTTATGAAAATTAGTTTTAGTAAATGCCAGGTACTGTTATTCCTGCGTGTTCTTATATATAAGTTATATATAGCTGTAGGTAAATTACTACAATAATAAAATGCCACAAAAATATCAAAATGATATCAAGTTATATTTTATTTTTGACACGTGCGCCCCCTTGAGACGTTACGGTAAAACCCTTTATAGTAAAAACCTGGGAGGGAAAATTTGAAATTTATATTGCACTCTTAATTGCGGTCATTCAACCTCAACACATATGATTAGCCACACCTTTTAGGAAGAAAGATAGAGCTATTAACCCATTCTGATTTCACGGTCAAACTTGTATGTAAAGAACAAACGAAACACGTAGTTCACATTAATTATCTACAGCATGGAAAAATATGCAAATTATTGCTTGAAGCAATGTCATGGTACAAGAATTTCTACTCTGTACATTTATTATCTCTATTCCCTGATAAATTAAACATCATGCAAAATATTGAAAATCTGTAAATATACATTGCTGTATGATTTTATTGTCATGTATACATAAGAAAAAGTCAATTTTTACCGCGAAAATAATTGGTGTGGAATTTTAACAAAGAGGTACTTTTTGTGTTAATTACAATTTTTTTTAAATCTATTTTTAACATGCCGTCATTCTCTTTACAACTCTAGTGCCTTTGCTTATTTAAAGGTTGGTAATATACAGATAAAAAATAAAATCATTTAGGCAAAAATTATTTTATTATCTCATCTTAAATTTTTGTTGCTATTTAATTATGTATTTCCTGAAACGAGGGAAAAATCAGAGCATGGCTTACAAAATAAATTAATTATAGATTATAGACCACATACAGACCCCCCCCCCCC